>JABUQX010005477.1:27500-32500 GCA_015478945.1 Trachelipus rathkii | reverse complement strand
CTATGATATATAACTAATATTATTATAAGTCATTTATATTATATATAATATATATATATATATATATAATATTATATTAACTCAGTATATCATGGATATAACTATACTAGTATATTATATAATATATATCTATACTATATATATATACACCATTATATTAGTATATATAGTAGTATATATTACTATTCCTTATAGTATATTACTTATTATATATATATAATATATTTATTATATATATATATATATATATATATATTTTATATTATATAATATATATTTATATAGAATATATATATTATATATATATTTATATATACTATAATATATTAATATATATATATATATAATTATTATAAGATATTATATATAATATATATTATACACCTTATATATATTATATATATATAGCTATATATATTATATAATATATATATTATATATATTTATATATAAAATACTAAATAAAAAAAATATATAGTATATAATAAATTAATAATGAATATATATATATATAAAAAAATATAAATAACAATACATAAATATAAATAATATATATATATATATATATTATTATATAATAATTATATATATGATATATATATATAAGATATATATATATATATATCATATTATATATATATATATATATATATATTATATATTATATTATGATAATTATATATAATAATATATATTATATAATAATATATATATTATATATATATATATAGTTTATATTATATTATTATATATATATATATTATATATATGTATATATATATATAAATGATTGTTATATAAATATAATATATATATATATATATGATATTATATTAGTTATTATATTTATATATAATATTTATTTATAATTAATATAATATATAATATTATATAATATAGTATAATATATATATTAGATATATATATTATATATATATATAATAGTATATATATATAATTATATATATATATATTATAATATATATATATGTTGTATCTACGTAGGGAGAGCTAAAATGAAATAAGATTTTGTGAGATAAGCTATAAAATGTATTTTACAATTCATTATAATATATATATATATTTAGTATAGCTTTCAATATTTAGGTATAGTATGATAGTTTCAACTTTAAAACTGTATTTAAAATATTTATTATATAATTATTAAAATATTATATATATTATATTGTATATATATATATATATATATATATATATATATATATATATATTAATTAAAAAACATATAAAATATATATATTATATATATATGATATATATGTATATAATAGATATTATTTAAAAAAATTATATTAAAAAAAAATCAATGCTTTATCTTTATACAATGTTATATATATATATATATATACTGGTGTATATTAGTATATATTATTATATATATATATTATAGTATAAATGAGGTATATATATATATATATATATATATATATATATATATATATATATGAAACTCGAATGAAAAGAAAAGAAAAAGAGATAGAGAAAAACTAAATGTTATGCTAGTGTGATTCTTTAAGATTTGAAAATAACATCAATTAAATGACGGCAATCATTTTCGACAAAGTGTTCAAGTTTCTCTCGGAAAGTTTTCCATTGCCCTGCGGACCATGTCCGTGGAATAGCATCGATTTCCTGCTTTATTGCTTGCTTGAGGTCTTGCAAATTTCTTAGCCGGCGTTTGTACACCGGCGATTTGAGGTGCCCCACTGAAAAAAAAATTACAAGGAGTCAAATCCGGCGAATGTGGTGGCCATCCAATATCACTCCGTAAAGAGAGAAGATGACCCGAAAACAAATCTAGGAGAATTTCGAGTGAACGTTGAAAGGTATGCGATACGACACTATCTTGCTGGAACCATGCATCTTCCGGAACATGATCTTTTAGTAACTAGTTGACTTTTGGACGGATAAACCTCTCGAGCATTTTACAATAACCATCTGACATTGCCATCACAGTTATACC
Source organism: Trachelipus rathkii (assembly GCA_015478945.1). Taxonomy (NCBI): domain Eukaryota; kingdom Metazoa; phylum Arthropoda; class Malacostraca; order Isopoda; family Trachelipodidae; genus Trachelipus; species Trachelipus rathkii. Next base: position 30,516 of record JABUQX010005477.1, on the reverse strand, counting down.
GTGTTTTTCGAAGATAAAAAGGACCCAATACACCGAAATCACCTACGGTAACTTAAACTTGTAGAGATGTCGCCGGTGGAGTTCCCGAGAGTTAGTGTCAGGCCATTACCAAAATATCTGTTTTTTGACCATCCCAGATAAATGGAAATGAGCCTTATCATTGCAGATCAGAATAATGTCTAGGGAAACGTTCATGGAGGAATATCCCTGACACAGAGGTTTGTTTCACGGGTTCATGGTCCTTATCTGCCACTCATGACTTCTGCCTACCCTTAGTGTGTTAAGGATGCATGTAGAGTTTGTCTTGTGATGCTGTAATATTTCATGCGGACACTACGAGTCAAACATGTGTAGGGTAGCCGTATTTGCTTTCCCTTGCAAGAACGCTTGAGGGACCGCTGTATCGAAGCTCTTACAGCTGCAACATTTTTTGCAGCAGTTTGCGTCCTGCGTCGGCCACAAGCTTAATCTTTTTAACAGATCGAACGTTTGTTCATCTGAAGTTTTTCGAAAACCCAACAACGAATTGTTTTTTCTATCCAGAACTGGATCATGAAGACCGACGCGCAGGGCGCATCCGTTAGTTAGGCTGCGTCGATTTTCATGGATTCACTATTTTTGCAAACTTTTCACAACGAAAGCACTGTTCTCCCTCACGCGCTTGTAAACAATTAGTAACTGCATGAAACCACGGACCTGACGAGGGGACCACACTCACTGCTGTAATTCCCTCAAGCCGAACTATGGGTCTTCCCACATCGGGAGGTCTTTTTTTCCCGCACTCTTAATAATATATATATATATATATATATATATTATTATTATATATATATATATTTATTATATATTATATATAATTATATATATATATATATATTATAATAATTACATATATATATATATATATAATTATAGTATATATATATAATAATATGTATATATATATATTATATTATATATATATAATATATATATATTATATATTAATATATATATATATAAATAATATATATATATATATATTATATATATATATTATTTTAATAATATATTTATTATATATATTATATGTATATATATATATTTGATTATATATATATATTATATATATATTATATTATATATTTATATTATTAGTATATATAATTATATATTATATAATATATATATATATATATACTATTTATGATATATATATATATATTATATATTATATATCTATATATATATATATATAATATATTTATATATAATATATATATATCATAATACACACATGTTGCCGTCTTCCACATGACTGCAGGGTGGAGCCATTTGCAGATCCGGAAGGGTCAAATAGTTGTACTCTTTCTTACTGTTCAGATTACTGTAGTCTCTTATGGATGTCCCATGCATCATCTCTTCCATGTATATATATACGTCTTGTTTATTATCTTCATCCTATATAATGCTCTTTGCTTCTTAATAGCTCCTTTACTCCATAAAGTCACCTCCATTTGGGTTTGCCCTTCCTCCATTTCCTATCCTATCAATTCTGACATAAACAAATTCTTAGGCCCAATTTCTCATCATTCATTCTATCACGTGTCCATACCAAATATATATATATATATTATATATTATTTACTATATTTATATTATATTATATATATATATATATATATATATATATATATATAATATATATATATTATATATATATTATATATATATATATATATATATAGAAATTGAATTTCAACATCATTCATATCTAATCACTGTCCATTACCAAACTATATATATATATATTATATATATATATTTATAATATTATATAGTATTATATATATATATATATATATATATATAATATATATATATATATATATATAATATTATTATATTATAAAATTGCAATAACTTGCAATCAAACTCATTAGAATTAAGAATTACCCCTGATGTATTGGTCACCATTGCTGGGATTCGATCACTGGACCCTAGAGATTGGAGCGTTGCAAGTGTGTTGACCCTTACGCCACGATGAACTAAAAAGAAGAGCCGGGAGATACTTCAGCTGTCCACGGAGTTCAGCACTCCTCGTGCTCCTCCTGCTCACACTCGGCGGAGGGTTCAAAGGGTTTACCGCGACATGGTGAAGATATTAGGAAACGGGGATTTAGAAATACATTGAAATTGCAATAACCTGCAAATCAACTAATGTAATTTACATTCAGAGGTATTTTTATTACTTAATATTATATATATATATATATATATGTATATATATAAATATATTATTATATTATATATAATATATATTATATTATATATTATATATTATTATATATATATATAATATATAATATATATTAATATTACGGTATATATATATATATATATTAATATAGTATATATATATATATTATATTATTATATATATATATATATTATATATATATATACGGTTATATATATATATATTGATATTATATATATTATATATATCATATATATTATATATTAATATATATTATATTATTATATATATATATATATAATATACGGTATATATATATTATATATATATATATATATTATATTAATTAATATTATTATATTAATATATATATATATATATATTATATATATATATATATTATATATATATATATTTTATATATACATAATATTATATATTATATTATATATATATATATATATATATATTATATATATATAGATTTATTTACTATATATATATATATATATATATATATATATATATATATATATATATATATATATATATATATATATATATATATATATATATATAATAATATATAATCTATCTTATACTATATATATATATATATATATACTATATATATATATATATATATATTATATATATATATATCAAAGTAAAATCTCTCTTATATAAAAGAGTATATAGCCTAAATTCGATCGTAAAAGCGCATTACAAGTCAATATTGTTAAAATAAGTGTTTCAAACTTTATGGAAAAGAAGAAA
>JABUQX010005477.1:12500-15000 GCA_015478945.1 Trachelipus rathkii | reverse complement strand
CTACATCGGATAAACCCATCCTCTTCAACTCCTAACAAACATATCCAACTTAACAATATTATATATATATATATATGATGTATATATATATATTATATATATGATATATATTATATACAATTAAATAGCTTTCGTTGGCCTTTGGAACCCGCACCTTGCTTCCGCTGTTGGTAAAGCAGGCGTGTGCCCGTGCGGGTTCGAACCGGAGGTTTATTGTCTTTATCATCACGAACCGTGAGGTGCCAGTAGTTCCAATTTGTTATATATATATGTTATGAGGAGATAGAGAGATGATATGTTACATATACATATATATATATATGTTGTTATTATTGTTGCTATATATATATATATATATATATATATATAATTGTATACACTCAAGTGATTAAATGTCAAGAAGAAACTCTACGGTATTTCAAACGCGTATTTAAATTACTTTAATTAATTGAATATTCGTTAAATTTTTTAACATCCATTTTATAAAATAATAATAATAATAATAATAATAATAATAATAATAATAATAATAATAATAATAATAATAATAATAATAATAATAATAATAATAATAATAATAATAATAATAATAATAATAATAATAATAGGAGTGTATTGAAAGTTGAGATGGTAGAAGGGGCTAGTGCAAATTAAATCCCTAATATGCGTAAGTGACTGTTTTATGGTCTATTTCATGAGGGTATGTTGTTACGTGTGTTAGTTTTATGTATGATACCATGGCGCAATACGATGACAGACTCAAATGTGAAAGCAAACCAACCAGATGAAGCAAAATTTGTTGAGAGCGCTAAAGGGAGAATTACAAACGATGGAAATTCGAAAATCAGCAGTTATAATGGTGTGAAACAGTTGGGAGAACAGTGATTTAGAGTTTAAAGATATCATTAAGAAAGGTTTAATTATATTGAAATGATGGATGATAGTTGGTTGGTTAAGCGGATGTAAAGTGGTGAGTGTGCTGGGAATCGATCAGTTGGGAGACTTAAAAAAATGAATTGAGTAAATAAAGGAATCTCTGAAGGAAAGAAATGTGAGTTTGTCAGAGGCGAGAAATGAAGGGTAGCATAGAGTATGGCTGGGGGAATGTACCAAGAGGTGAATCCTACATTGACGATACCACAGTGGTATCCGTTGGGGTATTTAGCCACTACGTGCTCTCACTTAGGGGTGAGAGGAGCGAGGAAGGGCTTTACTTTCAACTTGCAACATGTTCTTGTACTTAACTATTCTTTTTCCGAACATGTTACGCACCTTACCCCAATCTGTGGAAGGTGAAGGGAAGATGAAGAATATATATATATATATATATTATATATATATATATATATTATTATTATTATTATTATTATTATTATTATTATTATTATTACATATATATTTAATATATTCAAAAGACATTTTTATATATTACATATGTATATATAACCATATATACATATATATATATATATATATATTATTATTATTATTATATATATATATACATATTATTATTATTATTATTATTATTATTATTATATTTAATATATATATATATATTAATATTATATTACTGTACCATACAAATAAAAAAATTATTGGGTTATATATATATATATATATGTATACATAAATATACTATTATTAAAAATTATATATTATTATTATTATTCTTATTATTATTATTCTTATTATTAACATACACATATATTATTATTATTATTATTATTATTATTATTATTATTATTATTATTATTATTACTATTATATTACATATTATTAATTATTATTACATATTATTACATTACATATTACATTATTATTTTAATTATTATTATTATTATTATTATTATTATTATTATTATTATTATTATTATTATTATTATTATTATTATTATTATTATTATTATTATTATTATTATTATTACATATGTATATTATTATTATTATTATTATTATTATTATATTATTATATATATATATATATATTATTAACATATATATATATATATATATTATATTATTATTATTATTATTATATTATTATATTATATTATTATTATTATTATTAATATTATTATATATATATATATATATACACATATACACATATATACATATATCAAAATACAATTACATACATATATATATATTATACATATTACAATATATATAAATATTATATACATATATATATATATACATACACATACATATACATATATATTATATATATATGTTTGGTTACCATATATATATATATACATACTAAATATATATGATATATGTTATTATATATATATTATATATGTTATTATTATTATTATTATTATTATTATATATTAAAAAAATACAAAAAAAAATAATACATATATATATTATTACATATATATATTATTTATATTATTATTATTATTATTATTATTATTATTATTATTATTATTATTATTATTTTTATTATTATTATTATTAATTATTTTGCACATACACACATATTATT
>JABUQX010005477.1:0-7500 GCA_015478945.1 Trachelipus rathkii | reverse complement strand
AATTTTAAATTTAAAATTTATATTTTAAAAATATTTTCATTTTCCAATTTTTCAGCTGTTTTTTTTTTTCTTTCTTTCTTTATTTTTGTCGGGAGGGGAAAAGGTGGAGGGAAAGAATGACTAATTACAAAATATTTTTTCTCTTTTGATTGTTATTTAAAAAAAAAAAACATTTTTGAAGGAAAAATAAACAGTGACGAAAACTCATTTCATTCTTAATAGGGATTTGCGACATCTATGCATACTGTACATATTTTATGTATATAAATATACATACTTGTATAGTACTCTAATACATGCATTCAGATTTTTTGCAAAAACACACATTCAAACAAGCATAACTAATTAGAAGGACTCTGGTTGAATGAGGTCAAATGACTCATTGAAAATCCATCTGAGAGCTGAAAATAAAATTGCATTAAGAAATTAAGGACAAGCATTTAACGCCGCACTCTGATTGGTCAATTTACCTAAAACAGAAATCGTTCCAAAAGAAATGATCGTTAAGTTCGATCAGTTTGAGATATCAAAAGCCAAAATCACCATTCCCAGGGATAAAAATTGAAATCACCAGAAATAACGATTTCTCAGGAAGGAGAAAAGTGAACTTTTTCTAATTAGGAACATTGATAGATGAAGAATTTGGAATAGTCAGCAAAGTTATAGATAAACAATAGAGATTAATTTGGTTTTAGATTATCAAGAGAGTCAAAAGTATTGGATTGAAAATCGAAAGATTTCTAAATGAGTAAACACAAAATCAGACGACAGGTATTCACATGTACACAATATCCGTTATTGGATAAAAATTAATGATAGAGACAAGTAAAAGGATACTGACTAGGGGTTGGTTGGTTTCTTTTCACTCAGATATATGAATTTCGGTCAAGGACAAGAAGTGAATTGTAGAGGAAGGAAGTCGTTCTCAATAAAATGGAAATTAGAAAAAGTATCACTATTTTGATATAAATTTAAAAAGGGAAAAAAATCTTGCATCAGAATGCTCAGGAAATTTGTTACTGGCTCCAACATTACCATCAGAGATTGTCAATTTCCAATTGATAATGGGAATATGGCGGAGTGGTTAATTTAATTCAGATGTTACTTTTCTTCCAAAATTTTTGGCAGAGGAGGAGAGGAGGAGGAGAGAGAGAGAGAGAGAGAGGTAGTATATATATAGAGAGAGAGAGGGGGAGAGGGAGAGAGAGAGGAGAGAGAGAGAGAGAGAGAGAGAGAGAGAGAGAGAGAGAGAGAGAGAGAGAGAGATTTTCATTATTTCAGAATTGTGAATAGTGATTTTTGGGGGGAGGTGTATTATGCATTGCTTGCTGTAAGTGAAAATTTGTGGCAGTGTGCCTAGAGGACATGCCCGTTAGTCAACCAAGCATAAAGTCGAAAGTAAGCAGAAATTCCCTCCACTAGTGACGCGCAAAATAAAATAACAATAAGGAATGGAGAAGAAAGGAGCAAAATAATATTCCAACACAACCAAACGTTACATATTCTCTATAGGAGCCAACTATTAAATAGTGGGTACATAGATCATAGCACGCAATTTGTTTACAAACACAAACAAATATGAATATTTTCTTGTAGATTAGCTAGTCCTCTTTATTACTTATGAATTCGCACCTTTAATAGTCGTCAGTTTGACATCTATATTTGCAGATGTCAAAAATCTGTCAGAAATTTTTTTTAATTGGCTCAAGTTTTCAATGTGCCCCAAAAGTTGGGGGGATATTAGATGTTTGTGCAAATAATATTTAATATAAAAGTGGTCCTAAGCAAAATTTTGCACTTCAAAATTCAATTAAAAAATCAAATAGTTTAAATTTTGAAATTAGCAAAAATTTGATTGATGAAAATAAAGATTGAAGTTTCTTTTTCATGTTTTTTTTTTTCTTTACTTATAAAAAATAAATTTAAAAATTTTCTTTTCCTGAATGGAATTTTAAGGTGTTAATTTTTCCACACAAATTTGCAATGTTTATCATGGATGCAAGACCAACTTTATCATCTCTCGTCTCTCATATATATAAGTATATTATACATATATAACTTAATAATAATTATATAAAAAGTAAATGGAGTCCGGAATATCGGGTAAGTATTCGGTAATTCCGGCCTATTCGTCCTAAATGCTCGAATTCCGTATCGGCTTTTTGCCGAATCTATCGGGCGAATATGAGCTTTATAAACAATAAATTACTTCAACTTATATGAAAGTTAATTTCAATTAAAATGAAATTTAGAAACTCATTTCCAAAAAAAATAAAATTATAGTCAAATTAAAATAGATTTAAAATCTGTCATTGTCAGATCCTATTAAGGGCCTTTGACATTTTCAATTCTTAAAAAAATAGAATCATTAGGAACGGGAATAATGACAAAAGGTAGCTGGTATAAGGAGTTGCGCAAATTCATGTTATCGCAGTTGAACTAAGCTCCACAATTTAATATTAGTCGAAGTTCTGTAAAGGATTTATTAACTGCAGCAACATATCTCATCCTTTTCACCATTCAGCAAACGCATCGACAAAGCTAAAACTTTACAGATGCAGCTAATGTCAAACAGCATAAATTAATTAAGACTTATAACACGCTGGAACAGAACTTAGATATCTTAAAAATTGTGAAAAAAGTTCTCCAACCTGACACCAACTCCACAATTTGGAAAAATGTGACTGATTTCAGTGCAAAATTATTCCATTTACTTAAGCCATTTAACAATAAAACAAGCATTAAACGTAAGTAACAGTCGCCCACGTGATCTTTCCCCCCCCCAAATTTTTTGTTTAGAAAAAAAAAACCCTTAATTTTTAAATAGACCCAATTAAAAGCAAAAGCTTCATGGAATAATTACCGCAGTAAAGAAATAGTAGGAAAAAAGACTTCTATATTCTATGTAAAATCTTGTGGTGAGCTACTTTCTTAATCTGCATCCAAGCAATTTTTCGTCATGAACAGATGAATCATAAAAAATATGGTCGTTGAGGCATGAAAGAAATGCATGAAAAATTAGCTCCTGACTCTTCTGACGATGATGTACGTAGTGGGGAAAGTGAAGCTGAGGTTCCATTTTCACTTCTTAATGGGTTTAAGAAATTGTGGCTTCAAAATTGTAATACAGAAATAGAAATACATTGAAACGATAAGGGGGATCTGCTAGATATCGTAATTATTAAATAGAACTATAATAGAGAAAATAATCAATAACAGAAATTAATTATTGGAAGGTTATACTTTTACCATGAGGACAAGAATTTCCAATCAATGATGGAAAAACAGGAAATACATTATATGAATTTCAAAAAACTAGCAATAAAAATACCTTGCTCACCGTCATCAGTCGAAAGGAAAGAATATTTAGAACAGGAAAAATTTATGAGCACAGAATAGGTATCCCCTAAAATGGAGAACTGCTAAAGTCTGTATTTTACTAAGAGTACTCAAATGAAGTTTAGTTAAACTTAACTAGCACTTCAATTTCATTTATTATTTTTAATATGTGAATGTTGCTATAGTAAGAAATAGTTTTTGTTTTATTACTTTGTAATAACACTGAAAACATAAATTCTTGGAACGTTTTGCAATTGATTATGATTGCTGATCCAAAACTGCAATCGATTTTGCATATCACATCTCATTTGTGAGATATTTTTTGTAACACAATTTTAAAATTTAATGCATTTTTAACATTATCAACATCTATCATATTGCATACTAATATATTATATATATATAGTAATATAAAAAAAATACACACAAAAAAAAACAATATATTTTCTTTTTATATCTTTTTTTTCTCATAATAAAATAATACATAAAATATATATATAATATTATATATATATAATATATAAAAATATAAATATATATATAATATATATATATAATATATATATTATTTAACATATGATATATATATTATAATTATCTCAATAGATAATATATATATATATAATATTATATAATAATAAATATATATATATATAATATATATCTATCTATATATATCTATCATATATCATAAAAACTATCAGGGAAAAACTATGAATATAAGCTCAGAAACAATGAAAATGATAGAAGAAGTCCTGATAGATATAATGTTAAACATATAATACAATATGAATAAAGACGTAATATGGGACAAACATGAATTAAATAGAATGCAAGGTTTTAAGGGTTATATGTACAACATACCCATACGATGTTAGTAACTTCTCTCTTACAACGCAATCACTGTGCATAGCTTCTGGAATATCCTCATTCAGCTCCACAAAGTCGGCCCAAAATGAATCCCCTTCTGTAACAGTCTTCCAATGAATTAGATTTGATGAAACATTACCCTACTCATCACTAACATCGCTTAGGTTATTCCGGAAATTTTCTTAGTGAGAATGTAAGTAGTGCGACTTACTATTCTACATCATGAAATGAAAACTGTCTATCAGTTGCCACTAAATGTTAGTTCTCTAAATTCTGTGCTACATGCCTACATCTGAAAAAGAAAATTCCACGTCTCTTGTTCTAAACCAACACCAGTCATTCGTAGTAGCAAAGGCAGCATCTAGGAGGAGTGTCCCCGTAATTGTGGGCCATCAAATACCAGTTTTGTCTTCTCGATCACTCAGACCAGGACAACTTTGAAGCATATATGTCGGAACATTACTATATGTCCAGGGCCACCTCACAAATTGTTTCATCAAACCCAAGTTTTTGTGTAGTGGAGGTAAGATGATTTTTCTTCTCTGTAACAAGTGTTCACGTACGATTTCCTGTCCCTGGCGCAAGGTTTCCACATCTTACCTCACCATTCTCTTTTGGTCCAGTTATCCTTTGCCGCCCTGCTGTCCAATAGCAAGGAAGCAAGGTAAATTTGGTAAACCTGCTTGCTGACTGATCAAAATGTTTTACCATTTTGAGGTCGAGCATTTACCATATTTACCATCCATGTACCAATTTGTAACCTTCTAAACTGTCTGGAATTTTGCAATCAACCTCCTTTCCACTCATCCGTACTGTCGTACGTACCCTACTGGAAACTGAAGCATTACCTGTTCCGTGTTGTTGTAACACACACACTTCTTTATAACTGCTCTTGGACTGTTCACATTTCTATGGCAACCGAGGTTTTCTCGGCTCTCGCCCGCCCCGCCGGCCCCGCCCCCGCTCCGCCTCCTCCGATCGTTTCTCGCTCCCGGCTTCCCTTGGCCATGTCAGACAATCACAAAATAACAGGCGGGTTTTTACCCCCGGTTAACTTGTAAATTTATACTCATACAAATAGAGGCGTTATCACACTCAAATCAATTTACAATAAAATACATAGTATTTAATCTCAACCATTACTCCTTTGTTTAATTTGCTGATTGCCAAATAATAAACATACTAATAAAAAGAATTTTTTGTTTTGTATTTACTTTATCGATTTTCAAATTTTAAAATCACTTTAAAATTATAATTTTCCCGAGTTTTTAAACATAAAAATTATTCGATAGCTGATATATCAACATCGAATTCGGAAAAGAAATTACTATACAAATGTTAAACATATTAATGAATTTTATTATAAAATTAAAACATTCTTCACAGAAAATCAAATCATCTGCCCGAAACTTCTTTCCCCTTTCTTCTTTTTCTCTTTCTTTTGTCTTTCTCACTTCATTTCTCTTCGTCGCCTGTAACTCCACCACTGCTCTCATATGCTTTTGTCTCGTGCTCGCGTTCGTTCATATCTAGTGTCTCCTCGGTCTTATCTTCCTCTTTTCTTCTTGTACTCCACTGCTCTCTTTATTTCTTTCACACTCCGGCCAAATTTCGCGCCGTTTTTCTTTCTCTCGTGTATCCATGTCTCTGAACTCTCTTTGTCTTCTTTTATTTCTTTTACTCTCGTTCTTCTTCTACTCATGCAATAATTGTAATTGTGTGTGTGTGGTGTGTGGTTGTTAGGCGAATATGTTGTTGAATTTCCGGACGTAAGAAAGTCTATTAGAAAAATGGTTTTTCAGAGTTGAAAGGGTTCGAGAGTATCCTTCAATCTCGTTTCCGATCAAAAGAACGAAAACAAAATGTTGCATTAGACGAGGAGGAGAATCGCTCAAAGGTCTTTCTTCTCTCTCATTCCCAAAATCACTGGTGTTTTTTTTTTTATTTCCTCCTTCAATTTCACTTTCCTTTTCTCTTTCCACCTTCAATCTAACACGCTGAGCACAATCATTCTCTCTCTCTCTCGTCTCCTCTGTTTCTCACCGCTTAATCTCCTCGTCACGCCTCTCTTTCTCCTCTTCTCTCTCCTCCGTTCTCTCTTCTCTCTCTGTTTCCTCTCTTTCTCTCTCTCTCTCTCTCGCTTCCTCACTCTAACAATCTAACTGAAACTCCAATTCTTCTGAAGTCATCATCTCTCTCTCACCGCTTCTTCCGTCTCGTCTCTCTCCCTCCTCCTCTCTTCTCTTTCTCTCTCTCTCTTCTCCGTCTCTCCCCTCTCCAATCCGTCGTGATTCTCTCATCTCTCGCCGTTCTTCTCATGTCCCTCTCCTCGCGTCCCCGTTCTCTCTCCATTCCCGCTCCGCTCTGCCTCTCCTCCCCGTCTTCTTGTCTTTCTGCATCATTATTGTTCACACAATCCAGCCATCATTCAACAGCTCAGAACAATTCCAACACAACAGTCAGACACCAAGTCATCAACACGAACTATCTTTCTTTTTTTTCCTCTTCCCTTCTCTCCTCGTCTCGTCTCCTGTCCTTCCTTCTTCTCTTCACAAACCCTCACTGAGAAATAAAAACTAAATAAAGAAAATGGTAAAATAATCTTCGAAGTAAAAACTTTTTTTTAAGTGAGTGTAAAAAATATATACATTACAACAATTTAATATATGGAAATATATATATTAATATATATTTATATTTCTATATATTTTTTCTCTTTCATAATATATATATATATATATATATATATATATATATATATATATATAATATAATGTGTGGTGATGTATTGCGGTGTCGCTTTTAGGAGTGTGTGTAGATCTGTATATGTGAGTGTGTGTGTGTGTTATAGGAAGACCAAAAAAGAAAACAAAAATTTTTCTAAGCAAAAGTTTTGCCAAACAAATTTATATTTAATCTTTTATTCTATTTTTTTTTTTTTCATCATTGTTGGTCTGATATTTTTTTTTATTATTTTTTTTTTTTTTTTTTTTGAAATAGTGGGTTCTTTTGAGTAAAGATATTTCGACCGTTTCGCTCGCTTCGTCATTTATTCAATAAATAGCAATAAATAACGATAGAATAATAAAGCTGGGGGAAAAAACTTTTGAGAAAAATTAATAAAATTTTTTTGTGAAGATATTTGCATATCCGCCAAAGCAACTTTTATTTGTTCACGGTATATTCTTCATTCTTCTTTTTTGTTTTTTCTTTTTTCTTTTTACCTCAAAACTTTTTTTCCAAATTTTGTACTGTTTGTTCCTATAATATCACATAAGTTTTTTTCTTTGG
>JABUQX010005476.1:95000-101211 GCA_015478945.1 Trachelipus rathkii | reverse complement strand
TTCATTATCTACTTATTATTATTATTATTATTTTCATTATTCATTATTATTATGATTATTATTTATCCTATTCGTTCTTATATTTTCTTATTATTATTATTGTTGTTATTATTATTATTATTATTATTATTATTATTATTATTATTATTATTATTATTATTATTATTATTATTATTATTATTATTATTATTTTATTATTCATTATTATTATTATTATTTTATTATTATTATTATTATTATTATTATTATTATTATTATTATTATTATTATTATTAAAGAATTGTGAAAAACAGGAAAGAAATTCGAGCGAAAGTTGATGAGGCAAAAATCTCTCAATCGGATATATATATATATATATATATATATATAGATATAATATATATATATCATATAATATAATTCATACTATATATATATATTATTTATATATAGATATATATATATATATGATATATAATATATATATATATACAATATAATCTATATATACATATTAATATATTATATATATATATATATTGTTATATTTTGCATTAAAATATAAGAAAAAAAAATAATAATAATAAAAAATAAAAAGGAAAATTAAAGAAAATTCATTACTATTCATACTATGTGAACATCAACTATGGTTACAAAAAATTACCATAATATTAGATATGTAGAAAAGCAAAAATTGATTGCAACACAGAGAAAATTGCTGAGGAAATCAGAATAGAAGGTGGGGCAACATTAAGGGCTTGCAAATAGAATAAAGCTAAAGAAAGCCAAATATTAAGAAAAAATAATAGATTAGGAGATACTGCAAGCAAATACAAGCTATTGCAGAAACTCAAACAAGCTACTGAAGCAACAAAACTGACTTTGCCAAATGTAAATTGAGAAAATAAAAGCAAAGTACAGAATTTGAACTTCAATCAACATTAGGAAGAAATTGAAGAAACACTTAGTACCATCTATTCATTCAAGAGCTTATTAATTTCACAAAGAAGAAAAAGAAACAATTGAGGTGGAATTATAAGCAATTGACTAATACTTCAAGCTGAATCCTAAAAGCAAAACTATTTAAGAAGCCAAAGCCAGGGTTTTACAAGGAAGAAAATTTTGAGGTGAAATCCTAACAATTAATAAAGAAGCTATAGAAGAAACCTGAGAACAACTAAGAAACTCTTTTTCAATATTAGAGCAATCTTCAAGCAACTTTATTGATAAAGCAGCAGCCCTACAATTTGAGTAACACTTAAGCCAACCACCCTAATCTCAGCCATTCTGAAACCCAAATACATCAGTAATTAGAAGGTAATAGTTATGTTTATAGGTATTAATATAGTTGGTGTGAATGTGTATTAATATAATAGTAACATCTATGAGTTTCAAACAAAGCTAAAAAGCGACAAAAATAAACAAATAAGTCCAAAAAATACTGATAATTTTTTATTGAACACTTATTAACAGGAATAACTAATTTTCAATGCAACCAATGTATAATTATTATGTTTATTTTTTAGCATTTAGTATTTGTACTTTTATATATTTATAGTTTGTTATATTTTTATATTTTTAGAACCTGTTCGAATATATCTACGATGTTTAAATAAATGCATATATCGAACCGAGTATCACAAACCACTGATGAAAGGATTTCTCATTGATGCAATAGTCAATATAGTTCTTCTAATTAGAAGAAGGTTTGGATGAAGAATACAAAGCTGTCGCTCAGATGTGAGGAATGATTATTCGACAGTCAAATAGTAAAGTATTTAAGCATAGCAAAAAATAAAAATAATAAAATAAATAAATAAAAAATATATACAGGTAAACTTTCATATACGAAATATAAAAATTTATCTGTATATATAAATTGTGTTAAAAAATAACATCCTTCCTTTTTGAGTGAATGAGTTCGATAAATATTTAGTTTTTCAATAGTTTTAATAGTTTTTATTGATAGTTTAAAAAAAAATGAGCGATATCGATATCGATATCGATGAAACTGAAACAACTGAAGGAGGTTTTAAGGTTCCTTCAGGAAAACTAGCTGCCATAACAAAAAAAATAAATACAATTAAAGGTAAATTATGGCATTCTTTCTTAAACAACTTAGATTTAAGTTATGAAATAAAAGCCGATGAATTAATATTAGACACAAAAGTAGAATCCTTAAAAAATTCTTGTAGTGAATCTGTAGAGGCAGATAAAATACAGCAGTGGCTTACATTAAAACTAAAGCCATATTATGAGTTAAAAAGTGATATTTCAAAATATATGAATAAATATGAACCAAAGATTAGACCACAAGATAGTGCTAGTAATATATCTAGTAAAGTAAGTATATCTAGTTCAAAAAATTCAATAGCCCAATCATTGTTGCTCGAAATTGAAAAAGGTAAAATAAAATTACAAGAACATGAACAATACTTGGCAAAGAAAAGGGAACTAGAAAATTTAGATTTGTACCAACATAGTAGTCATATAAAAAATCTGGAACAAAGCCTAATTAAAATAGAACAAAAATTAGAAAGTCCAATTTTCAGTATAAGCGATACTTCTGTAAAAAAGGAGAATAAAAATGTAAATTTTTCAGAAACTAAAATAAATAGTATAGCTGAAAATAAAAATCAGGAGTCTAAATTAGTAGAAATTTTAAAACAAAAATTAGAAGTGAGTATTAAGAACCCTCTTCCAACATGTGAACCTGAAATATTTACTGGAAAAGATCCTACTAAATTTAAAGATTTTATGCTAGTTTTTAAAACCAATATAGAAGGAAAATGTGAAAATGAAATGAACAAGCTTTCCTATTTAATTAAGTATACAGAAGGTAAAGCAGAAAATATAGTAAGAAGTTGTATGCATTTGGATGAAAAAATAAGTTATAAAAAGGCAGTAGAAAAACTCGAGAAACAGTATGGAAATGAACAAGTTATTGCTAATACATATCTAAAAAAGCTGGAAGACTGGAATGAAATTAAGAATGAGGATGGTGAAGCTATGGCAGATTTTTCTTTGTTTTTAGATGCTATTAATAATGCAATGGAAAATATTACTCCATTGAATGAATTGAATTCTACTGGTGCTATTTATAGAATAGTTAAAAAAACTTCCCTACAAACAACGTGATAAGTGGAGATATATAAAGTTGATAGTATGTATGAAGAAAATAAAAAGGTAAACTTTAGTACATTTACAAAGTTTGTTGAAAAAGAAGCAAGGATCATGAATACACCTCTATTTGGAGAACTTGGCATTGGTACAAAACCCAAACAAGCCAAATTACAAAGTGAAAAAGGTAAGTCACTTTATACAAAAGAAAATAATAAGACCATAGAAAAAGTAATAAGAAATAATAATAAATAATAATAATAATAAATTAATAAAATAATAATAATAATAATAATAATAATGGATAATCATAATGACAATAAAAGTAACCGAGACAATAACGAGTAGAGTAATAATAATAATAAAATGCACGCGATCGCAATTTTTGTAAAAAAAGACAATCATAGTATAAATAAATGCAAAATTCTAGAAAAACAAAGCCAAGATGAAATAACAAAGTTCATTAAAGACAATAAATTATGCTTTAAGTGCCTCAGATCAAATCATTTTAGTAGTAACTGTAAAAGACCAGAAAAATGTGAAAGATGTAATAAGCAACATTTAACATTTCTGCATAGAGAAAAAGATAGTGCCAAAGAGCAGGATGGTTCAAATATCTCACCAGCAGCACTCACTGTGAATTTAGAGGATAAAGATAAAAAGGTAGAGTCAAAAGAATCAGGAAGTAATGAAACAAAAACCTTAGCAACAAAAGTAAGTAATAAAAAGCTATTTTAGAAATTTCTATGTTGATGATTGTTTAAAGTCTGTGAAATCAGAAAATGAGGCTGTAGCAGTTTATAAAGAAGTTAAAGAAATTTTAAAAATTAGTGGTTTTAATCTGCATCAAGTAGCTAGTAATTCAAGGAAATTTTTAGAAAACATTGATATACAAGACTTAAGTAAAGATTTTAAAGAAATAAACTTATCATTAGATAAATTACCTTCACAAAAAGTATTAGGCTTGAGTTGGGACCCAGAAATAGATTTAATGAAAGCTAGGGTAGATATACAAAATAAAAAATTGACAAAAAGAAGCATACTCAGTTGCATTTTTTCCATATATGATCCACTAGGATTTATTAGTCCAGTACTACTAGTAGCTAAAAAGATATTTCAAAATTTATGCGATAGAAAAGTTAACTGGGATGATGAAATTCCATCAGATATAAAAAAAAAGTTACATAAAATGGCTAAATGATGTTAATAAGCTAAATGATTTTCAAGTTCCTAGGCCATACAATCCAAATTGTCTAAAGTATAAAAGGGTAGAATTACATTATTTTTCAGATGGT
Source organism: Trachelipus rathkii (assembly GCA_015478945.1). NCBI lineage: Eukaryota > Metazoa > Arthropoda > Malacostraca > Isopoda > Trachelipodidae > Trachelipus > Trachelipus rathkii. Next base: position 96,817 of record JABUQX010005476.1, on the reverse strand, counting down.
TCACAAATAGCATATGCTGCAGTAGCATATATAAGGTACATTGGAGAGAATAATGAAATATATTGTTCATTGGTGTTATCTAAAACAAGATTGATACCATTAAATAAAAAATTGATGTGTTAACTATTCCAAGAATAGAACTGAGTGCAGCCAAATTAGCAGTCAACATACACCAAATTTTAAAAGATGAATTAGATATGAACATAAGTAAAGAGTATTTTTGGATAGATAGTGAAATTGTATTACAATATATTAAAAATGAATCAAAAAGATTCAAAAGATTTGTACATAATAGAGTTAATTATATTAGATCACAAACAGATATAAGCCAATGGAATTATGTACCAGGTAAACTAAATATAGCAGATATAGCAAGTAAAGGGATATCTGTTAATGAGTTTTTGAACAATAAACTATGGAGCACTGGTCCAGAATTTTTGTACAAAGACAAAGCTCAATGGCCTGAGCAAAATAAAGAAAATAAATTAGATGATGAAAATGATGAAATTATAAAAAGTAAACCAGTGATGGCCATACAACTACAAGAAAGTTCAACAGACAAGCTCATACATTCTGTCTCAGATTGGATGAAATTAAAAACAAAGGTAGCATGGATTTTAAGAGTTAAAGAAAATTTGCATAAAAAAACCTGGAATAAAGGTGCTATGACAATCACAGAATTAAAAAATGCAGAAAAGGCTATTTACAAATATGTACAAAATAAAGAATTTCATGATATACAATACAAAATAAAAAAGAAAGAAGCCTTACCAAAGAGGCACGTTTTGGCAAAATTCCTACCATTTATAGATGATAATGGAATATTAAGGGTAGGTGGGAGGAATAAAAATCTGAATGATGTATCATATGATTTTAAACATCCAATTATCTTGCCAAATAGTCATGTTACAATGTTAATAATGAGACATTACCATAGAATAAATGGACATTTAGGAAAACAAACAGTTTTAAATGCTTTAAGAGAGAAATACTATATCATTGGAGCAAGTAGAAGTATAAAGAAGATCCTAAAAGATTGCATAATATGCAGAAAGCTCCATACAAAGCCAACTCAGCAGTTGATGGGAGATTTGCCCAAAGATAGATTAGAATGTGATATACCACCATTCACGAATATTGGTATTGATGCCTTTGGTCCTTTTCTTATAGTAAGGGGAAGGGGGAAAGTAAGAGAAAAAAGATATGGATTGATATTCTCATGTTTAAGTAGCAGAGCCATACATTTAGAGATGTTATATTCATTAGATACTGATGCTTTCATCAATGCTCTAAGAAGATTTATCAGCCGTAGAGGCAATGTGAAATTGATTCGATCAGATAATGGATTGAACTTTGTGAAAGCTAACAAAGAATTAAAAGGACAAGTTAAAAATTGGAATAGTAAGCAAGTAAATAAATTTTTTGAGCAAAAAGAAATACAGTGGATATTTCAACCCCCTCATAGTTCTCATAAAGGAGGTCATTTTGAAAGACACATTAGAACTGTAAGAAATATATTACAAGCTTCACTCTTAGAACAGCCAATAAGGTTGACAGATGATAACTTGAACACTTTGTTCTGTGAGATAGAATTCATTATAAATAACAGACCAATAACAGAATTTTCAAATGATTTAGAAAACTTAGAAGCTTTGACACCAAATCATCTACTAACTCTTAAAGGCAATATAACATTCCCACCAGGTTTATTTCAAGATAAAGATTGTTACTTATATAAAAGATGGAAACAAGTTCAGTATCTTGCTGATTTGTTTTGGAAAAGATGGATCAAAGAATATGTCCCTTTATTGCAAAAA
>JABUQX010005476.1:22500-90000 GCA_015478945.1 Trachelipus rathkii | reverse complement strand
AAACATATTTTGGATTATTTGGATCGATCATATATATATATATATATATATATATATATATATATATATTTTAATATATATATTTTTATATTTATATAGATATATATATATATAATATATATATATATATATATATATGCGAAATCGATAAATCGATTTCAAAAAACTTGAAACCAAGCAGTTAATTAATAAGTTGATCGCAAAAAAGCTTTAAACCAAACCTTTTTTCGATTAATCTATAAATCGATTACAAAAAGTTTAAATCGAATTGTATCGATTAATCAATAAATCGATTTCAAAAAATTTAAAGCCAATTCGCGTTGAGTACTCAACAAGTAGATTATAAAAGTCTTAAATCCAGTCAGCCACGTTCGATTAATCGATTCTAATTAACCAATTAATAACGATTAATCAAGGTGATGATTTCAAAATGTTTAAAACAAATCTGTACAGATTGATCGATGAATCGATTGGAAAAAACTTAAAATTAACCTTTATTGAAAAATCTAAAAGCTTGAAACGAATTAATCGAGAATTCGATTGCAAGAAGTTTAGAGCCAAGATGTATCGATTAATCGAGAAGTCGATTAGAAAAACTTAAAGCCAGCCTGTATCGATTTCAAAAAGCTTGAAACCAATCAGTATCATTTAATCGATAATTCGATTGCAAAAATATTTGTGAAAAAAAACCTGTGTCGATTAATTGATTATTCGATTAGAAAAAATCTTAAAACCAATCTGTTTCGATAAATCGATATATTGATTTCAAAAATCTTGAAATCAAACAGCGTCATTTTAATTGATAAGTAAATTACAAAAATGGTTAGAACAAGCCTGCATTGATTAATTGAGAGATCGATTCCAAAATAATTTGTAGCCAAGCACTATCAATTAATCAATACATGATCTCAAAATGGTTGAAATCGACTACAAAAATATTAAACCTAACTGGTATCGATTAATTAAGAAGTCGAATGCAAAATACTTTGTAGCCAAAAAATATAATTTAATCGATACACTAATCTCAAAATGGTTGAAATCGACTAAAAAAATCTTAAACCGAACTTTATCGATTAATCGATAATTTGATTATAATGAGCTTAAAACCAACTTGTAGAGCTTTATCGTTAAGTCAATTACATAAAGGTTAAAAAAACGTTTATCCATTAATTGAGATGTCAATTACAAAAATTCGATTACAAAAAGAGTAAAACCAAGCTGTGTCGATTAATCGATAAATCGATTAAATGAAGTTTAAAACAAGTATCGATTAATAGATAACTTAATTTCAAAAGAGCATAAAAACTAATCAACATATCAGCGATTCCCAACCTGGGGGTAATTACCCCCAAAGGGGCACAATGTATTAAAGTTCTAATTGAACAACTCTACATAAATACGTAAAAATATTTTAACCAGCGAATATTTCGTACTTATTTTCAATTCTTTGCTAAGCTGTAAATCCACAAAGAAAAGTTAAATACGTGCTTACTACTTCCTGGTAGTTTAAAATAATTTTTTACTACTACTTCTTTTGGATCGTGGTTATCCTAATATAATTTATCATATATTACTATATATGGGGTAGGGGGGTTCCTTCCTTAATATCCTTCTTTAATATATATTATGATTATTATATATTATTAATATTATTTCTATATTTTATATATATATTATTATATCTCTATTTATTATAAATATATATTTATATCTATTATTACTATATATATATAATCAGTAATCCTATTATGATTATTATTTATTATTTTATTATATATAATATATTATATTATTATATCTTAATATATTATAGTTAGTACTTTTTGGGAGTGACTTGAGGTGGGTATTGTTATTAATTACATAATATATTATTAGTATTCTTATATATTGATTAGTACATTATATTTGGGCGGGTATTTTCATTGATATCTTATTTATATATTTTACACAGCGGACACATCCGCATAAAATTATTTATTATCTTATCATGTTATATATATATATTATTATACTATTTATTATATATTAATATTATAAGTATCTTTGATATACTTATCTATATATCTATAAATATAGTTATGCATCCGACACCCTTGACTCGGCTGCTTGCTCTGTCCTTCCATAACTGTGGGGTGAGGGTGCTCATAATAATGCTACCGGGAGTCCTGAGGCCATGCATTGAATCTTATTCTATGGGCGTTATTATGTTATAGTAGCGGGACTCCTTAGTGTCCAGCTAACCACTATAGATATTTAATCGTCTTGGAGGAAGAGGAAATGAATACGATTATATTCAGATATGGTAATTCGAATAAATCACCACGATAATGAGAAACTATGGATCAAAAATAAAACAGGAATAACTATCAAACTTTCAGGTATTAAATGATTACGTTATGGGACATCAGTTGACATTTACTAAGGACGGAGAGATTTATTCCACAATATCTCCCGTATGTATATTTAATTGCGTCTCCTTATATCTACTTGTCTTATGTCTTAAGTTTCCTATTTATCATATTAAAGAGCCTGAACATAAGAATTCAATTACCTGTTACAGATGTAATAAGGTGGGGTACGTTGCGAAAGACTGTCGTGTGTTGATGGATCATATTTACCTATTTATGGGGTTATCTCTAGCATGCACTTATATATGATATATATATATATGATGATATATATAATAGTATTTTACTATTATTACGCGCTTTACGGCTATATTATCCCTTGTACTTATACATATTTATTATAGTTATATTATAATTAAGTTAATATTATATTTATTTATTTGTACTATTTTACTAGATATAATTATAATAGTTCGCCCTGATTAATACCTAGTAGTAATATTTTACTAGTATTATTCCGTCTGATAGGATGGTGGTTATTCTGGACTATATAGGTTAGAGTATTTCGGGTGTCGTTATGATTCCGTGATTGTTCTATTATGTGGTGCTACGCTACGTTTCGTGTATAATGTTAATCGTAACTGATGTTTGCCTACTATTGTTCTCTTCGTAGCTTTCTGTGATTTAATTACTATCTTATATACCTGCTATCACTATTTGCTTTTATTACACCCCTACTGGTTATTACTTATGATATGTCTCAGTATATAGGTTTTCCATCTTCTATTTATGACCTACGCCTATGTATTATCATTCACTATATTGCATAGAATTATTGAGATTAGATCATTTCATATTGTGTTTATTCTATTACGTGATTCTACAAGAAAGCAGTTGCAATATCTCCAAATTGCTGCCCATGGTGGCGCACTCCAGCATTTTGCTACACAATTAATTTTGTAAGAGACCGTGGTTCGTAGTTGGTATGTATATTGGAGGCGTTTTTTGGGGCTCAGCTCATTTGGGTTGCTCTCCTGGATAATGTGGGTCGCCACCAAGTCTATTTTGACGCATTATTCTCCTCTATATATATGGAAATATAGTATTCACATGTAGGTTGGACATCTGTGGATGAATTCTAGGTGTCTTCCAAAGAATTGGAGCCTTCCACGGCTGATCCAACTGTCTGTTTGAAATTCCGTTGCACGCTCTTAGATCGTTTCCGGATACAATCCACCTAGGTTGTGATTTTGTTTCACTGTGATGATGGAATATTTGTCTCATACAGATGGTTGTGTTACAATCACCAAGGTGAGTAAACATTAATCTAATTTACATGCATGAATCTTCTAGCTGCTTCTTCCAACATATTCTTGCATCTTTTCTGTGTTTTGATTTGTCGAAATGTGGCTGGTGTGCACCTCTTGCAGAATTTATGATCATTTCCATTGTGATTAGTTTTTGAGGAACCATCCAATGGTGTATTTATCTATTGCATAATCATCTGCCTTGAAAATTAGTCCTTGGCAATAGTTAATCAAGTATGTCTTAATATGAGGTAGTGAGTGCATGGGAATGTGGTTACCTGTCTCCTTGGTTTTTTTAATCATTGCTATAGTGTGATAGTGTGTGTGGAAGATGCATTATTATATGATGGTTGTTGGCGATTGGAACGAGGAAATGTTTTGAAATGTATAGGTGAATCGTCGGGTAGTTGAATGTTGGAGCAGTGTTTTAGCCAGCATGTTGTTATAGGTGAGTTGGTGTGAGGGGTTTATAGTGTTCCGTATGGGATTTGCTGTTGCTGTGTTCCTCATTCATGTCCTCTTTGTGCGGATCTTATTATCCTTGGAATAACGAGATGCTTATAGTAGTAGGATTTGGTAGACCTGGGGTTATGTTGAAGAGTATCATAAATGTTGTGGATTAAAGTTTATGGTATCAGGCGGGTAAACTTGAGTGTAAGTGAAGTGAGGAGTTAGTCCGCCGGTGTCGAAGTTCATTGTTATGATTGGTGAGTTAGCAACTTAGAATAAGTTCTGCTTGAGTTTGTAAATTATTTTAGGATCATACGTTTTTTTGATGTTTAAGATGGTAAATCGGGCATGATGCGTCAGAGTTGCGTAAGGAAAGTTTTGCGATGGTAGTTAAGGTGGCTGGTGCAATTAAATCCTTGGTGGACTGTGGAAGGTGTTACCGTCTTGAAGTGTGATTCTAAGGTTTTGTCATAGAGGATAATATAGTTTGTTATCTGTGTTTGTGTTATCTACGTAGTAGTTTGTAACTATGGTTCTGGAATAAGGTAGGCATTGTATTTCTGTAGGTGTTACTAAGGGGCGAGGACAGTTGGAGCAGATTGTAGAGCGAGTGTATTAGGGCTCGTGAGATAGGAAGCTTGATTTAAATATTGTATCAGTGAATGTAGAACATAGGCATTTTGTAGATAGTTTTGATGTGGTTGTCGGTGAAATTGACGTTTAGTTGGACCGGTGTCCTTCCGTACAGCGGTAGAGTGCTCAGTTGATTAGGATTATATGGATTTTGTTGGGATTGTGCCGTGTATCGCATACACTGATATATAGATTAATGAACATTTGTGATCTTGGGAGGTTTTAAGGTGAATGTTGATGTATTTTGGACTGGGGGGTCGACGTTTTGCTCAACTTTGGAGATCTAGTAGACAACCCGAGTCTGTTGGAGATCGAAGAAAAAGTTGGATTTTGACAGTCGCGATGATGATGCCCTGGCGGATGATATCGTTATACTGTTCTATGCTTGGTGTGAGGTATTTAGGCAGAGGTCGAGAAGTGATATTCGGTTTGGTGCATTCCATATACAGGATGCATTCGATATGGCTCGGCGTTTCTGTGAGGGTGGTTTGGATTTTCTGGGTTGCCTCTAGGGGTACTTGAATCTCACTACATATTTTGATCGTATGCTGTATACTTCTTACTTACTTGTTGAGTGTGTTTTTACTCGTCAATTTTCTCTCCTGATCACCTCGACCTCTGTAGTGCTCTATTTTTGTTTTCTCGTTTTGTAGCTTCCTGATAATTGAAACCCTGCAAGGAGGTACTTTCTGCGGGTCATCGTCTCGTAATGTATACTGGTAAGATGGAGGTAAGTGGAAGTGTTGTGGGTTGTGGTTCTATTCTTCTCAGCCTGTATATTGTTTTATTACATAGCGATCACGAGCGTTAGGTTCCGCTCTATTGATGCTATTTCGCTCTTGAACTGGATCTAGTTATCTTGCGAGTAGCTCATTCACCGTTGATGTCTGTCTGAGCGGGTCTGCATATGGGGCTGGTCGCTGCTTTTTGAGCGTGGGAGGGTTTGTATTGTGCACTTGGTGACTCTCACGTGGGATTAATTGACAGTTACTGATGCTGGTCACGTATGCATACGCTGGCGGGTTGGAGATGATCTTATTGGATGAGTTGATTGTGTATGTCGTGCTCTGGGGCGTTCCTCGACCGTGCCAACTCAGGCGCTGTGGATCGTCGGCTTCGCCGCGTTTCTGTTGGCATACCTGTGGTTCGCGCGGCCATGCCATCACGACGATGTCATCTACTCGCTTTGGTGGTTCACGTCTATTTCGTATGTGTTGCCGCTACGTACCCTGCGTCTGTAATTGTTCTCTCTGTATAGTTTTATGTCTTTTTTTGAGTTCCTCGGATCGTTCATTGCATAGTTTACCCAGTAGGAGTCCTCGGTTGAGACCTTTGACCTGCTCATCTTTATATGCTATCTGACAACGTGTCATTTATGAGTTAACTCGATGCTCCGTGTCACATGGCCCTTCTATTTGTTTACGCTATGGATCTATCTTTAGTATCGGAATAATTATACTGTCGTATTCGTTATACGTCGACTGTACTGACAGCTTAGGTTTCACTTATCTGTCGGGGATATAGATGTATGTTATCGTATAGGTGTTATAAGTAGTATCTGAGGTGGGAGTCTATCTTGTTAGTTTGCGACTTCGTTGTGTTCGCGATCGATTATGTGATTTAGATGACGTTGCATCAGTAGCGCTGCTAGTGAGTTTGTTATCGTCGGATATTGATTATGCAGGTGTGTTTATGGTGATCGAAGTAGGCTTGTACTTTATATTTAGCATAGTGTGTTATTCTGAGTAGTGTCATGTTTATTTCGTGAATTTGAAGGGAGGAGCAGCATTTTTAATATATGACGTGATCTTCTAGTTTGCTTTATATGGTCTTTATGTTATATATATCTATTCTATGCTTATAGTATCTCTTCATATTCACTACTATTCTTAATATCTATATTACTTTATCTTATTCTAGGTATCTTATTAATTATCATCTCTTGTCTTTCTCTCTTCTCTTTTCTTCTTCGTTCTCCTATATTATAATGATTAGTGACTCACTGCATCCTATACTTACCGTTTCTACCTGGCGGCGGCGCCCTCGAGGCGCCCGCTCGCCGGCGCCGCCCGGATCTCCTCTCACGTCCTCGCGCGGTGTGGTTTGGTTTCACAGTGTGTTCTGGGTGTATGTATGCGCGTTTTTTCGCCCGTGGGCGCGTGGGGTGTGTCATTTACGGTAACTATGTTGTTACTAGTATTTAATTGAGCATCTGTGTTTGAGTAGGTGGTTTTGTATGTAGTGATTATAGTGATTAATGTATGGTTTTGAGCTGTGTTTTATGTATACTATTTAGGCTATGCTAGCTAATCGACCTATCTTATGTTTGAGCTAGGCTGCCTGGCTGGTTCTATCGTCTTATAAATATTTGCACCTCTGGCGCTATCTTTATATTTATAGGTGGGATTTGTTAAGTAATTTACTCACAATTAATAAGATGTTTTTATTGGGACCACTTTGTACAACTCTGACGTTGGTCAAGTAAGTGGCTCGATTACTTAACCTGAATTGTGCGTGTAGGTCCTTGTTATATAATGTCATTCTGGTTTCGTATCGTCGTGTGGCTTGTCATATATCGGACCCTCGCTGGCGTGACTTCACGTGGGCTCGCTTGCCTTCGTGTGTTCTCCTTTGTGTGTGGCACAAGGTCACAAATTCTTTACATCGTTTTTTGGTGGTCCGCCGACTTGGCTTGTATCGCTATTCGTGCTTGTCAGCGCTGGGCGCGCTGGTATCGTATGACGATAGAGACTCTTTTAGTATTTGGAGCTGGGATTTGGAAATACGTGCGACGTCCCCACTAATTCTGAGGAGCATTAAAGCTATTCGAGAGGAGCACCTACAATAGATTCCTTCGTTGTGTATTTTTAGATCAAAATGGAAAAATTTGGGATTTCCATTCTTTGTTGTCGTATTGTGTCCTGTTTGGGGAGGGCCAACTTGCTAAGGTTTCAAAATCTCTGTAGGGGCTGACGACAATACCCTAGAGGTGAAGTGAATCCGAGGTTTTCGAGCCCTTATATAAGCAATTTTGGTGTTGTTTTCCTTGGGTTCGTTTGTACCGTTTGGTTGCTTCTTTGCGTGTAATAGCAGATGGTAAGTTATTCGTTGTGCTACTGTGCAATGTGCTCACGTTTGTACGGGAGTTGTGGTATCTGTGTGGTTGTGTCAGGACCTATAGTAGGTATTGAAGTTTTTCATTTGTTTGTTTGTGCCTGATCAATGGTCTGGAACTACGGTTTGGCTGACGCGGTAGTTTTCAGCGTAAAATGAGCGTTTATTGTATTGTATTACTGAGTTTTGTATTATCGAAGGAGGAATTAATGTAAAAGGTAAAAAATTATCCTCTCTGCTCTCTCTCTCTGCTCTCTCTCTCTCTCTCTCGCTCTCTCTGCTCTCTTCTCTCTCTCTTCTCTCTCTCTCGCTCTTGTCTCTCTGTCTCTTCTCTCTCTCGCTCTCTCTCTCGCTCGCTCTTCGGCATTTTCATCTCTATCGTACTTAACTGATTTTTCTTTTTTTATCTAATTTTATTTTAAGTTAAAATATATTTAATGCATAGTATTTGTTGGACTCGTTTGAGGGTATTCTGAAAATTTTACGCTTAGGTTGCGTAGTGTTTTATATTTAAGACGTGATTTTTTTTTTGTGAGAAAGTGTAATACTGGTGTTGTCATGGCCACTCTTGTAATGAGATGTTTAGAGTTCGAGAAAACTTGCCGCTGTGAATGGTATATGTGCACATCGTCGTAGCTGGAACCAGAACTGGAGATCCAATCACTGCATCATTATTTATAAATATCCTTTCCATTTTACAGATATACCGTACCTATATTCTTGAATTATTTCATAAGGAAAATATGACGTTTGCTTATGGTTGTATGTGTTGTATATGTTATCCGGATTTTGAAGGCGGTACCTATTGTTTGGTTATATTAGTGAGTATGTATATGTAAAGTAGGCTTTTAGATGATTAGCTGTGCTATAGCCGTTACATAGTTGTTCCATGTCACCTTGTAGTGATTCAAGCTTTCATATAGTTGACAGTAGGTAGTTAATGAGAGTAGGATGACCACCAGAGTTATTTCCCGAACCACTTCGTTGACATACGGGTTTGGTACAGCTCGATTGCCGGACGAGTTTTAACTTTCGCAGGCCTAAACTTCTAAATGTCGATTCAAAATATGTTAGTAGTGCCGTGAGATATTGGTATACTATTACCACTGATTACAAACACATCACTCGCAGCTAATTCGGTAATAGAGGTCTTAATGTTTGTCATTATGGAGGTTTTTACTCTATATATTATGATATATGTATATACTGTTTATGTATATTGTATTCAGCCTAATTATAAGGTACCTTATACTTAATACTACTTTCTATTTCGCTATTCGTGGTAGTATGTTATAGCTATTATATACCTATAACCTTCACTTTTGTGTGAATACTAACCTAGTTTGAGTTATATACGTTTAGGGTATATTGATCTTATGGACTGCTTATATCTTGATTGTCTAGTCTTAGCATATGCCTCTATATGTACTTTTTATATGATAATTTTGCTGATTATGGAGTATATTATTTATGCGTTTCGGCGTTGTACGTTGTTTGATTTATATGTTTGTTGAAGTTAGGGTATTTTGTCTGATTTGCGTTGAGGTTGTTATTCGCCATTAACGGTTTGTTTGAGACAGTTTGGTTTGCTCGTGTGGTTTTTTTTTATTATATATATTTGAGCATGCTTTTTCTTATATTATTAGCTGGGTATGCTCGTATATAGTTGTGATTAATATACTAAGTATAACGCTTAGGAGTTATAGCGTATAATCTGCTGCTATAGTATAGTGAGTCAGCGGGGATTATTTTATCCTGTTTATTATATCTATCCACATTCTGGGCCTCCTGCCTGTTTTTATTTTACTCTTATATGTCTACATGTATTATAAAGTTATATGAATAGCGTAAATAACCAGTATTATTAGTTTTACTTTTTATAGTTTAGCTATGCTATTGTATGTATCTAGTCATTCTTTCCTTCAAGGTATGATTGCGTTGAGTGTTTTTATATGGTAGGTAGGTATTTGCGGTATTATGTTATGTTGACTCACGTTTGGCCGACTTGTATAGTTTTTACCGTGTTTTTGTTCTGGTCTTTATTTTTCATAGGTGGTTGAGGTGTATACTCTCAGGAATGAAATAACTGTTAAAAATTTTATTAAGGGACTATTTTCGCTAAATATTTTTAGGGTGTTATAATATCATTAAGATTCTTGACTGAAGTATAACAACTGACTCTATATTCCCATAGACTTTTTATACCTTAGAATCTGGCCTTTGACAACCATTGAGTACAATAACTATGTCACAGCCTGTTTAGTAATGATCCCGTCCAGTATAACTATATATATATCGTGTTATTATGCTGATGATACTTGTATTTTAGTATATATGGTTATGTATTTGGGATTTTATTAGAGTGTTATATAATATTTGTTTTTGTACTATGGAGCTATATAGGATGCTGATTGTGGGATTTGTTTATGAGAGGTTATGGTTGCGTTTTTTCCTGAGGTTCATATTATATTGCTTATTATTTTCTATACCTCTTAGTGGTTATTATTACCCCGTAGTATGTTTGCAATGTTTTTTAGTAGTACGGCGCGGTTATTGATATAGTTGTATTGAGTCCACCTGTAATTAGTATAATTAGTATATTTAGTACCTGATATCACTATATATGTTTGTCTCCTCTCATACTTTGATGTCCTTTTTCAGCAATATATTTTTGCTATAGCCAGTAAAAGAGGAACAAGATCAATAAGAAAACCTTATTCGGCGGTCTTATTTAAGTCTTCTTGCTCGCATTCTCCGTTCGGCTGCATGCGCGAGTCCGCTAAGCCCGTCTCCGTCCTCGCAGTTTGGTTCGATGTATTTCCGTCGCGGTTGTGGGTTCTGAGACGTCGAAATAAGTGTAATGACTTCCCGAAATTTCTGGCTAATATTGTCCGAGTAAAATTCTCAGTTGTTTCAGAAACCGAAATGCATCAGTTTATTTTCCTTTTCTCATTTTCCAGCTGGAGTGCTAGTTTTTTCATTTTTCTCACGGAGACTTTTATTAAAGATGTCCTACGATGGCTTGTCTGTTTGCTGCTCTCTTCTCTCTCTCTCTTTCCCCTCCCCCACTTTAATCTCTCTCTCTACCTCTCCCACCTCTCCCTTCTTCCCATTCTCTCTTTAAATGGTATTGAAGATTAGTCTCTTTTTAATTATAATATATATATATAAACACTTTTTTTCAGCTATTCTTTCAAATTTAGTGTTTCAGATCAAAGTCATTAGCTACAGTGTGACCATCCCTGTACTGTTATATACAGTACTTTGTTCAAATATTTGTCTTAATTGCTTTTAGTGGGTGGTATTTCCATCCTATATTATCATCATTATTATAGATTTTTATTGAATCACAGTTGCCCTAAACATGCAGGATCCTGCCAGTGAAGATATTAATTCAGAAGAAAATTTTGTGGATTTATTTAAGGAGGCTTTGGTGAAAAATTTGCTGAAAAATTTTAAACCTGTTATTGATGAGGAAAGTGAAGAGAAAGAAATATTTGCTCATTGTAAAACCTGCAAAAAAAATTTGATTTATAATGATGTTAATGAATTAGTATCTCAGATGCTCTATCACGTATGTAGCAAAGGTATTTCAGAATTACAAAAAAATGTGGATCCAGTTTGCAAACCGAAAATGGAAGTAACAGAGAAGAGCAAAAATGCCATAATAGCTGCATGTATCGATTTCTGTATTAAAGACATAAGATCAGTTAAATCTTTAGAAGATGCTGGATTTATGAACCTTGCACAAACACTTATTTCATTTGGTGCATCCTATGGTAATATTGACGCAAAAGAGGTTATTCGTTATTCAGAAATTTCCTATGAATTGACCAGAGTTGCAGAAATTTTTCGTCAAAATATTTACTTAAAAGAGATCAAACAAGCTATAAGTAATTTATGCTGTTCAGCATCAGTAGACATGTGGACAGATTTTAATAAAAAGTTTTCGTATATTTCAGTGACTGTTCATTATATTGATGAAGATTGGGTACTGCTTCATAAAGTTTTATTTACCTCCCATTTTCACGAGGAGCGAAAAAGTGGTGAATACATAAAAAATGAAATTACAAAAAGATTTTCAAAGTTAGGCATTGAAGATGAATTGGTGCGAAAGTTAACTTTCACTACAGACCAAGAGCCAAACATCGTAAAAGCATTCCAAAATTATAATACATTTGATTGCTATTCTCATATTATAAATATTATTCTTTTCCAAACATTCGATGAAGATTATTTGGAAAAAAATGTTCCTGAAATTCAAAAGGTTATACTTCAGTCGAAAGCCCTTGTCACATTCTTGAAAGAAAATGAATTAGAAAAGAAGTTAGAACATACTATTCGCTACGAGATAAAAGGAAGATGGGATTCGAAGCTTGTTATGTTAAAGTCGATTCTAGATCAATATAGTAATATAAAAGATTTGTTGAAAAAAAGGAAAAATTTGAATCACTTAGAGAACATTTCAAAACACGATCTTGAAGAATTAGTAGAATTTCTAACGCCATTTAAAGATGCAAAGGATGATTTTGAAAATGAAAATTTCCCAACTCTACATTTAGTGTTGCTTCATTACACGAGATTTCTTGACCATTTGAAAGTTTCTGAAGATGACTCAATAAGTCTAAAAACCTTAAAAAGACGTGCAAAAAATTTTCTTGTTGCTAAGTATCGTGTGATGAATATTCATAAAATTTCTCTATTTTTATGTCCTAAATTTCGTCAGCTTAGAATGTTAACTAGCATTGATCGCGATAATGTGATAGCAAGTATTAATATGCTAATTAATAATGATTGCTCAAAAAATGATGAAGAACCTGATGGAGTTGCAAAAGTTTTCTCTGCCCTTAAAGGATTGAAGACTTCAAAATTTGATAAATGGAAAGATATTCCACATCAAGATATATCATCAAATTCAGTTTCTTCACTTTATTGTAAAGAAATTAAGCAGTATATGAATTGCAAAATTAGTGACCAAACTAACAGTTGCCTGTTTTGGAAAACTCATGAATTAAGGTTCCCACTGCTTTCTCGGTTGGTTAAAGTATATTTTAATATTCCTGCATCCAGTTCCTGGAGCCAAAGAAACCTTGGTTCTGATGGGATTACACTAGCCGAGAGATGTACAAATTTAAAAGAAGATAATGTAGATGATCTTCTGTTTCTGCGCAGCTGTAGGGAAGCTATATTCTGCGAAAACAGTAAGTACAATATTAAATAGGTTTAACATCTGTTTAATTTACATAGGCAGTTTTATAAGAAATAATTATATGTCTACGATGAAAAATATTACTACGTGCTGGCTCTTAAACGCAAACATGTAAACAATCAAGGGCAGGGTATAGTATAGAACGCGATATCGGCAGGAACAAATTTTGAAACCGAAAATTGCACATGCAACATTTTGCAATATCCGGTTTTAACGCTTGATAGGTCAAATTATAGGTTTCCAAGGGTGGGGAGACCGTTTTCGGAGGTTTGGGACCAGAAATCAGAGTCTTAGGCCCAAAAGGGGTGGATGGATTTTGCATTCCTTGACTGGTCTTGTGGCTTCAAATGATCGGGAGATCATTTTTGATGATTCCATTCTATTTATTGAGGTCTATTAATCCCATATATATATATATATATATATATATATATATATATAATATATATATATATATATATATATATATATATATATATATATATTGTTTCATTGATATCTTTATTTTCTCATCAACTAATTTGTTTTTGGAAAATTTTAAATTTTTATATAAAAAAAATTATTGACCCTAAAGCAGTAAATCAATAAATTAAAGCCCAATCGAGCCCCTCCCACTCATTCATGATCAAATGATCAATTGATTAAAGTCATATCTCGTCTTTATTTTTGTGTTATAAACTCGTAAGTAGTATAAACATATTAAAACAAATTCATTGTACACGGAAACTAAATAAGTTTATATTATTACATAATTTTACATTGAATATACTAACAAACATTTAATCATTGTTTCACTTTGTTTCTACACATTAACATATATGTTTACGAAGAGATGTCATAACCTAATAAATTTTAATGTCTTGCAAAATAATGTGCAATCGTATATTAACTAACCCTTTCAGAAAACAAGAAAACGAAACATGAAACATTTTAGGCTTATAATATTTTAAGCTCAGTCCACTTTCAGAAAATAACAATGCAAGAGAAAAACCCTTTTATACTTATCACATTTTATGCTCCGCCAACTTTCAGAAGATAGCAATGCAAAACAAGAAATACTTTTAGGCTTACCACATATCAAGCTCTATCCACTTTAATAACATGATGCAATTTCTTTCATTCTTGTTTGACACACACACACACACACACACACACACACATATATATATATATATATATATATATATATATATATATATATATATATATATATATATATATATATTATATATATATATACTGTATATAATCTAGAGATTGAATTATTGAATATAGTGACATTTGGCACTGCGCCTATTTTTATTATAATATCAAACAAAACCTAACAAAGTTTATCATGATCTAACACTACCAAAGAAAACTTAACCTAAACTTATTTTTTTCTATCATATCTATAACATTCAATGCTAATTTAACATTAACATAGTATATGATATCTATCAAAACCTAACAAAATTTATCATGAACTATCCTATCTAACATTTGCAACTATGAATAAATGCTGGCATACAAAGTTTAAACTTATGAATATCTGCTAATGCCGCAATATCTAACAATAATTTACATAGCTGAACTTATCTAACCTAATGAACTATGAGATATGCTAACATTAACAAAGTTCCTTACCTATTAACGGTAACTAACCTAGCATTACCCAACAAAACGACCTAACTTCTTTTTCTATCATATCTATAACATATCAATATTAATTTAACATTAATATAGTAATATCTAACAAAACCAGCAAAAATATGATATCATAACCTATCTACGAGTAACAAATTAAACTACAATTAAATGCTAACAAAACAAAGTTTTAACTTATCAACATCTGCTAACATAGCAATATCTAACATTACTTTACTTAATCTAACAAATCTATCAAAAGTTCAAAATATTTCATTAAAGGTGACCTAAACCACTTATTGTGCTTATAAATCTAGAGATTGACATATTAAAACCAAGGAATGTTTTTGGTACTTTTTAACATTTTATTGCTTTAAACGTACATAATTTAATTATTAAATCTGATATTTTTATAATTTCACATTTAATATTTACATCTCATTTTCTTTTGTAAGCGTCAGCTATTATATTTAGATATTTTTTCATTTAAGCAGAAACATTTATAATTTCACATATTTAATATTCACAGATCGTTCATTTGTGAGAATTAACTTTATTATTTAGATATCTTTTTTTTAAGCTACAACTTTAATAAATTTATAGCCCGTTTTTAAAATAATGTGTGTTAACATTTATATTTAAATATATTTTCTTTTTTCCTGGAACTTTAATATTTTATAATTTATTTTCATTTAAGCTTTAATAATATTTAATTTAATAATTTTATATACCGTATTCTTTTAAAGGTAACTTTAATAACTTTAATATTTTCCCATTCAACGTTAACTAAAAATTATTTTAGTTTTCATTTTGATTAAAATTAAAAACTTTGTTAAATATTTTGTTTGTAATATTTTTCTTTTAACGTTAATTAAATTTTTTTATTAAAGTTTTAAATTTTTTTATTAAAAATTTAAAAATTTATTAAAAATTTGTTTCATCACTAATTATTAAAAGTTTTTAAAAAATTAAAAATATTTTTGTAAAATTTTAAAATTTTTATTAAAATCGTTTAATTGACCTTAAAACAGTAAAGCAGCAACGCAAACCACCCACCCTACCCTTTTCGCATCCGTGATCTATTCATTTACTTCTTCATGCTATATTAAAACTTCACTTTTGCATTATAAACTCCCCTTCTGTTTAAATTTAACAAAAATAAGCTCTTTGTATATGGAAAACAGGAAAATACATAATTTACTTAAAAATTTAACATGAAATATTCACACAAACATTAATTCGACGGTTCACTTTACAATAACACTACAATATCTAATAAAACCTTTAAAATATATTATCATAAAGTAACCTAACTAACATACTGAACTACCAATAAATTTAAAACACTAAAATCTGGCAACGGCGATGTTGGATTTCTCTAAAAAAGTCTAATCCCGTGAAGAAAATTTTTTGTCTGGTAACAAGGTGATGGAAAACCCTTTCTTTTAAGCTTTGTTTTCTCCCTCCGTGAATGGTGGTGATGAGTAAAAAGCCAGTCAGCCAGTCAGCCAGTCAGCCACCAGCACTACCTTCTAGTAATGCGAGAAACAGTGATGTGAATAATAATGATGATAATAATGAAAATGGTAATAATAATAATAATTATAATAATAATAATAATAATATTAAAAAAATAATAAAAATAATAATAATAATAATAATAAATAATAATAATAATAATAATAATAATAATAATAATAATAATAATCAAAAAGAATAGTGGATAAAATAATATTAAAATATAGTAAATAGTAGTGATTAATAGTATAATATAGTGAATTTTGTGTGAAAAATATAGTGTTTAGCATGTTAATAGTATATATATGTATATATATATATATATATATATATATATATATATATATATTATATATATATATATATATATTATATATAATATATATATATATATATATATATATATATATTATAGGTATATACTCCTCTGTCCCAAAATTAAGTTTACTGAATTTCCCCATGAACGACTGAGTAATGTCGCTCCTCCGTGATGTATCCGAGTGGGTAGCTAGTTACTTGGGCTACATATCAATAACCTATTATTTTAAACCAATTTAAAAAATAATCTTTCACCACATCTGGATATGTATGAGCGTGTGTTCTACCTGTTACGTTTTTGCACTACATCTTTTTGTGTATGGGCGTGTTTTTTCTATCTCGTTACCTTTTGCGATGCAAGGTAATATTGAATCAGCGGTAACGCTATCAATTCTGTGTGAAACGTAACAGTCTGCCACTGAGACATTTTGCTTCTTTAATACGAAGCTTATGGGGATGCCCATCTATCGAGAACTATGGTTTTTAAGTGGCACAAACACAAAGCTTTCAAAGAGGGGAAAATGTTGAAGACGACCCCTCGTTGTGGAAGACAATCCTCGTCAACAAACGATGAAATTATGGAAGTTGTTTTAAGAGCTGGCTGATGGAAAGAGACCAAGCTGGTTCAGTACAGAAAAGATATGCAGAAGAAAATTGGTTTTGGGTAAAATGCGGTTTCATAGAATTTTTAACGAACCATTTGTAAACATGCGAAAAATTTGTGCAAAACTAAGTGCCGAAAAGACTTGTCTGTGGAGCAGAGAGCAACAGGGTCAAAAATTTGTCAAGATTAGCTTGAAAGACTCGAATGGGAGCACAATTTTTTTGGATAGTTTTTAACAGGCGATGATCACGGGTTTTGAGTAACATCTGAAACAAACGGCAAAAGTGCGGGAATGGCACACAAAAAGTTCTCCTCGTCCGAAGAAAGGCCGTATGAGCAAGTCAAGGTGAAAACGCTTGATTATTGTGTTTTGGACAGCCGTGTATTGTACACAAGGAATTTGTACCTTCAGGACAGACAGTTAATCACGTCTTTTACAAAGAAGTTTTGGAATGACCTCGAAGCGAGTTCAGCGAATCAGAACAGACATTGAGACGATTGGGGCTGCACCACGATAAGCGCCATCTCACACTGCCTCTCAATTATAGAATTTCTGGCGAAAAAAACAATTCAAGTACTTACATATCCTCCCTACAGCCCAAATCTAGCTCCGTGCGATTTCTACTCTTCCCTAAGTTGAAAAAGAAGTTGAAGGATCATCATTTTGGGACGACGGAAAACATAAAAAAAACAATGTAACAGGGGAATTAAACACACTTCAGGAAAATGACTTCCGGCACTGCAATGAACAGTGGAAGAAACGTTAGAACCGCTGTGTAACCTCCCAAGGGTCATACTTCGAAGGAGATAACTTGTAATTTCAGGTAAGTCCAATACATAATTAAATACGACATCAGTACACTTACTTTTGGGACATAATATATATATAATATATATATAATATATATAGTATAATATAATATAATATATATATATATATATATATATATATACTTGTATGTATATGTATTCACGTGTATGTATATATGCGTGTGGATGTATGTATGTATTTGTATATGTATGTTTTATTTTTTTTTTTTGCATTTCATATTTATTTATTTAAAAATGCCCGATAGCTCAGTGGTAGAGCACTGGCCAAAGAAAGTGAGGGTCCCAGGTTAGCAACTGGTCTGGTGAGAGAATGTGAGCTATTCTCTCCTTGGGCTTGGCTTCGTTCTGCTCGAACGTTAATTTAATACTCGGCCTCCTAGATTAGGACTCTGCCCATGAGCGGTGGTGTTCAGCCGTGAAAAAAAAACACATAATGTTTTAACTTACCAGTATCTGCTTTCCTAAGAATATCTAACTACTTTAGATAATCTAACCTATCTAAAATACTAAACATTGAATGAAAGTTGATATTAAAAAATTCCCTACAAATCAACGGTAGCTAACCTAAAGTTTTCCAACATAACTTAAACCTAGCCCTACTTTTTATATCATCTGTAGGATTAGGAGCATAGATGTATTTATTCGTTATGTAGCTCCGCAATAATTTTAGGTTATATGTTTGTTTCTTTTATGTTTCTCTACAATTAACTATCAAACGAGAAGGTTGATTATTCATTCCTACAAGCTATCCGGGCTAAAGAGAGAATTTCAAGATGAATGAATCATTGCTGGCGATGTTACTGGAGAAAGAGGCTTTGGCTGTTTATTTGGAACTTAGTCAGGAAGAGAAGGGGTCTGCACAGGAAATCAAGAAAAAATTAAGTAAAGTATTCGGGGAAGACCTATTTGTTGCTTTCAGTCAGCTGTGTGCTAAGAGATGGAGTGGTGAAAACATTGAGGTTTATATGAATGAGATCAAGAGGCTAGCTAGGAGTGCTAATGTTGGGGGAGAAACATTGCTGAAGAGATTATTTCTCAACGGTCTTCCTGAAAAAATAGAAAAGGAACTAAGAGCAAAGGAAAACATAGAAAATTGTGGTATTGAGGAAATATTAAGAAGAGCAAGGGCGGTTATCACTGCGGAAAATATGTGTAATTATGGAGCAAGTGCGATAGAGAAAAAATATTATTTTAAAAACAATCAAGAAATCGCCTGTTATGGTTGCGGTGGTAGGCATCTAAGAAGAAACTGTAGGTGGAATAATTCATCATGTTTCTCATGCGGAAAAAGGGGCCATATAAGTAAGATGTGCCATTCGAGTTAGGGACGAATCAGGGAAACGAAGAGTAAGGGGATATTGTGCTGGAAATATTCCCTTAAGAAGTGCCTTCAGAGGATTGCCTTGTATAAATGTAAAGATTAATGGTGAGTGGGTGTACGGGCTAGTAGACTTAGGGTGCTCAAAGTCTTTAATTTCAAAAAAATTAGGAAGAAACGCGAAAGGTGGAGATAGAATTATAAGCGTTGATGGGAGGGCAGTAGTTTTTATGTATTTAAGAAGTGGTTGGAGTTCTTAAATGGGATGGAGGAAGATTGCTGTGGCATGGCATTAGAGGAGATTGATAGGATCCATGGGAGAAATCATTGCGGTTTGGAAAAAACTATGTTCGCTGCGAGGAGGGTGGACAAAGAGGTAAAAATGAAGGATGTGGAAGAGTGGATAAAGAAATGCAAAAAATGTCAGTCAATAGATCCAAATCCAGTGAAATATGGGAAAGGAAGTTTAGGCATTGTGGGTATATGGAAGAGATTGGCGATTGATATGACATATTTGGGGAAAAAGAAATTTTTATCGATAATAATAGATTGTGGGGAGAGTAGGTTTGCAATCTGGAAGAAATTAAGGGGCGAAGGTGGAAAAGAAATTAGTGGGAAGTTGGAGGAGGTATTCTTTGAACACGGTTTTATTAATGAAATTATACTGGATAATGCGGCGAGCTTTAGAGGAGTTGAATTGAGGGAGACTTGCAAGAAATGGAACGTGGATTTGATATTCAGGGCGGCATTCAGGAGTAATTGCAATGGGATCATTGAGAGCAATCACAGGTCAATCAAAAGGATTTGGGGGAGGTCGAACATAAGTGTGATCGAGGAGGGGTTTTGGTACAACTCACTGCCAAGGGTAGGAATGAAGGGGTCGAGTTGCCCTTGTTCAATGAAAAATAATTATGAATGGAGGGATCCGGATATTATGGATAAAGTGGAGGAAGATGAGTTAATGGGTGAGGTCGACAATAAATTCGGAGTGGGAGAAGAGGTATTGGTGAAGCCAAATGGGGCGAGGTGTTTTTCGAGTTGGGATAGAGGTAGAGTTTCAAAATTGTTGTCAATCAGAAAAATTGAAGTTGATGGGATTGCGAGACATATCTTGGATGTACGGAAGATAGTATGATTGTTCATCTTTTGGATGAGCAATCAGGGGGGCATGTAGGATTAGGATTATAGATGTATTTATTCGTTATGTAGCTTCGCAATAATTTTATGTTATATGTTTGTTTCTTTTATGTTTGTCTACAATTAACTATCAAACGAGAAAGTTGATTTATTTATTCCTACATCATCTATAACATATCAATGCTAATTTAACATTAACATAGTAATATCTAACAAATCCTAACAAAATTTATCATAACATAACCAACACACTAAACTACGAATGAATGCTAACATAACAAAGATTTAACTTGCCAATATCTGCTATCATAGAAATATCTATCAATACTTTACATAACCTATCCTATCTAACCTACTAAACTATGAATAATTGCTAACATTAGCAAAGTTTTCTTCCTATCAACGATAACTAACCTAAAATTACCCCCCAAAAAATTAACCTAACTTAGGTTCTACATCATAAAATAATTGATCTATCAATTCTAACACCATCTCTTTCAATATCGTACCTTGTGTACAAATAAAAATAACCATGGTCCATGCATCCTTTTTTTAATATATTTAAAAGAATAGAATATTATTAGTGTAGGCAATTACGTTAGAGAGCAGGTGCAAGAGATGGTGCTAGAGTTGATATGTCAATTGTGTTATGATATAGAGACTAAGTTAGGTTAGATTTTATTGGGTAATGTTGTCTAATATCAATTATTCATAGTTTAGTAGGTTAGATAGGATAGGTTATGTAGAATATCGTTAGATATTGCTATGTTAGCAGATATTGATAAGTTAAAACACTGTTATGTTAGCATTTATTCGTAGTTCAGTATTTTGGATAAGTTAGGCTATGATAAATTTTATTTGGCTTTGTTGGATATTACTATGTTAATGTTAAATTAGCATTGATAAGTTATAGATATGATAAAAAAAAGTAGGATTTAGTTAAGTTTTGTTGGGTAATATTAGGTTAGATACCGTTGCTAGGTAGGGAACTTTGTTAATAATAGCATTTATTCACAGTTTAGTAGTTTAGATAGGTTAAGCTATGTAAAGTATTGTTAGATATTGCTAGGCTAGCAGAAATTGGTAAGGTAAAACTTTGTTAGCATTTATTCGTAGTTCAGTATGTTAGGTAGGTTATGTTATGTTATGATAAATTTTGTTAGAATGTTTTAAATATAGTGTAAATATATAGTGAACCGATGATTAAATGTTTGTGTGTATATTGCATGTTAAATTTTTATGTAAATTTTGTAGTAATATAAAACTTTATTCTGTTTTCCATGTACAAAGAACTTATTTTTAAATTATGTTTAAACAAAATGGAAGTTTATATACAAAACTGAAGTTCAAATATAACATGAAGAAGTAAAGCAATAGATCACGGAGACGAGAGGTGCGGGGTGAGTGGTTTGCATTGCTCCTTTACTGCTTTAGGGTTAATAAGACAATATTTTAATAAAAAATTTAAAACTATATAAAAATATTTTAAATATTTTAAATTTTAAAATTAATTTTTTTTTATAAAATTATTAAAGTCATACTTTAAAAAAAAAAATTATGAAACATTAAAGTTCCAGGTAAAAGAAAATATATTAAAATATAAATGTTCACACACAACGTTTAGAAAAAAAAATATAAATTTATTAAAGTTGTAGCTTGATTGAAAATATGCTAAATAATAAAGTTAATGCCCACAAAAGAAAATGAGATGTGAATATCAGATATGTGAAAATATAAATGTTTCAGATTTAATGAATTTTTTTTTTAAATATAATAGTTGACGCTTAAAAAAGAAAATGACTTGAATATTAAATGTGGAAATATAAGTGTATCGTTTTGATGAAAAATATTTAAATATATTAGATCATGTACGTTGAAAGCAATAAACTGCTAAAAAAAAAGAACTAAAATTCTAAAAAGTACCTAAAACATTTATCTATTTTCTATGGTTTTATTCACCCTCTAGATTTATATACAATAAGTCCTTTAGGTCATCTTTGATGAAATATTTCAAAATTTTTGATAAATTTGTTAGGTTATGTAAAGTAATGTTAGCAGATGTTAATAAGTTAAAACTTTGTTATGTTAGCATTTATTCGCAGCTCAGTATGATAGTTAAGTTAGGATATGTTAAATTTGTTGTTAGGTTTTGCTAGATATTACCTATATGTTAATGTTAAATTAACATTGATATGTATTATATATATATAATATATATTATAATATATATATTATATATAATTATATATATATAATATAATATAATATATATATATATTATATATATATATATTATATATATATATATATATATGGTCAGCATCCCGAAAAGTTTAGACATGTAACTAAAAAAAATATAATAGGTACAACGAAAATAAATATCATTTTATTAATCAGGAGACATTTTTACCGCAGAAATTAAAAAAAAATAAAAAAATAACGCCTTTTTAAAAAATTAAAATTGTTAAAAATTGTTTAAAATTTACAGTTTTTTGATAAATCAAAGATGCGGCTTCCTCCCGAGAGACGGAAAATTGCAAATGTTGAATTTTTTTCTTTTTAAAACGGACAAATACCCGGGTTAACAAGAACGGTGGATAGAGTGGGGTTTCTCGGCCTACCCGGGGGAGACGGGGGACTTCGTCCCCCCTCTGTCCCTCCGTCGGCTCGAACCCCCTAATTAAGATATAAAAAGAAAAAAATAATATTTCCAATTATATTATAAAGCGACATTTGGCAACTTTTTCTCTCGAGACTGCAGCTTTCAACGTCTTTCAAGTCATTCAGAGCCTGCACTTTTTTACTAAATTAATATGGAGTTTTTAATAAATATTAGAATAAAATATTTTTTTTTTTAATTTCTTCGGTAAAAATGTAATTATTAATAACACTGACATTTTTTTTTTGTGTATATGTTATAGTTTTTTCTAGTTACATGCTGAACTTTCGGGATGCTGGCAATATATATATACTAATATATATATTATATATATATATATATATATAATAATATATATATAGTATATATATATATATATATATATATATATATATGATAGAAAAAGTAGGGTTAGCTTAAGTTATGATGGGTAATGTTAGATTATTTACCATTGATAGGCTGGGAACTTTGATAATGTTATCGGTTATTCATAATTTAGCAGGTTAGATAGGTTAGGTTATGTAAATTACCGTTAGATATTGCTATCTTAGGAGATGTTGATAAGTTAAACTTTGTATGTCAGCATTTATTCGTAGTTTTGTATATTAGATAGGATATGTCGTAATAAAGTTTGATATTTTTGGTTAAATATTACTATGTTAAAGTTAAATTAGGATTGATATGTTATAGACATGATTGAAAATAGTAGGGTCAGGTTTTGTTGGGTAATGTTAAATTATAATAAATTGTGTTATGTTTTGTGGATATTATTGAGAAAACACGTTCAGTTGCCAAATGTGTCCATATCCAATAATCCCATTTCTATATTTACAAAGGAAATAAGGTGATATATTATATTATATATATATATATATATATATAAAAAGAAAAAAAGATATTGCTATATTATAATATATTATATAGTATTAATATATAATATATAAATATATATATATATATATATATATATATATATATATATGACAAGAATAAAAGATATTGCGCCATGTTATGAAAGTAGATGGAGCTTAAAATGCGATAAGCCTAAGAATATTTCTTCTGTTGTATTGCTATTTTCTGAAATTGGGAGGAGCTAAAAATGTGACAAGACTAAAATTGTTTAATGATTTGTATTGTTATTTTCTGAAATTGTTAGGCAATGCTATTGCTCAACGTTATGTAGGGCATAAAAAGTTATCAGGTAATAAAATCTCATAGTAGACATATGTTTATGTGTAGAACCATAAAGTGAAACAATGATTAAATGTTTGCTAGTGTATTCCATGTAAAATTAAGAACCAATGAAATCTAATTTAGTTTCCTTGTACAAAGACTTGTTTTTATGCCATGTTTATGCAACTTGTAAACTTATAAAGCAAAAATGAAGTCCAAATATGACTTTAATCAAATGATTACTTGATCATAGATATGTGAGAGGGGTTCGGTTGGGGTTTAATTTATTGATTTTCTGCTTTAAGGTTTAGGGTCAATAAAGCATTTATCGTAATAAAAATTTAAAATTTTACTCCCAAAAATTAGTTAATGTAAAAAAAAAAATATCAGTGAAACAAATTTTTTAATAAAGCTTTTAAATTTTTAAAATTTAAAACTTAGAATTTTTTTTAGTTAACATTTGAAGATAATAATAAAATATTAAAGTCATACTTTAAAAAGAAAATATACTAAATGTAAATGTTACAGCTTACAAAAGAAAATATATTAAATATAAATGTTACAGATTACAGAAGAAAACTTAAATGTTAACCCACAATGTTTAGAAAACGGGATATAAATTTATTAAAGTTGTAATTTAAACAAATATATCTAAATAATAAAGTTAATACTCCAAAAGAAAATGAAATGTGAATATTAAATATGTAAAAGACATAAAAGTTTCAGCTTTAATGATAATATAATAATTTAGGTTTATAAAAGAAAATGAGCTGTGAATATTAAATGTGAAAATATAAATGTTATAGCTTTCAAAAAATGTAAAAGTTTATCTATACAAAAAGAAAACTGGTGAGGATATTAAATGTGAAAATATAAATGTAAAGATTTTACAAAAGAAAATAAAGTTTTCGTTTACAAAATAAAAATGAAGTGATAATATTTAATGTGAAAATATAAATATTGAAGCTTAAAGAAAATATATTAAACATAAAAGTTAAGGCTCAATGTATATGACATCTATATCATAGAAATGATAGTATGTGCACATTATAAGGGATTCAATCATGTGAACTGTAAGGCTGCATTTGACGTTGCTAGGTTGGATGTTGTAAAGAAAAAAAGTCTATGTTAGAGAAGGTTAGGATAAGTTGGGTCTGAAGTCATGAGAGAGAGAGAGAGAGAGAGAGAGAGAGAGAGAGAGAGAGAGAGAGAGAGAGAGAGAGAGAGAGAGAGAGAGAGAAGGTATGTTTAAACAACATGTGAGTTTCTGTTTTAATAAATGCAAGTACATACTGTATATTACTTTAATCACTCAATAATAGATCATGGTTGGGAGTGAGGGTTGTGGTTTTGTGTTACTGATTTACTGTTTTGGGGTAAATAAAACATTTCTAATAAACCTTTCCATTTTAATATGATGTTTTTATACAAAGAAGTTATTTTTATGGTGTTTATACAACATGTCGGTTTATAATACAAAAATGAGTTTAATCACTTGAACACCAGATCACGGTTAGGGGAATGTGTTGTGATTGCGGTTATGATTTATTGATTTACTGCTTTAGTGTTAATAAATAATTCTGTTTAACGTTATAAACATAAAAAGAATAAATTTTCTAGTAAAAAAAAATGAACAAAATTTAAAAATAACTTCTTGAAAAAAATAAATAAAACCTTTAAAAATAATAAAAAAATAAAATAAATGAAAATTTTAAAATAATTTTAAAAGTAAATACATTTTTTTAAATAAATAAAAATTGAAAACACTAAAATGTAAAATAAAACAAAATATAAAAGCTTAAAACAGCAAATGTAAAATAAAACAAAATTAAAAACATAAAACAAATAGCACATGTAAAATAAAACTTATATATTAAAAGCTTAAAGCAAAGCAGTAAATGTAAAATAAAACATATATAATATAAAATCTTGAAACCTAAAATATAAATGTAAAATTAAACATAAAATAAAAAAAAATTAACAAACAAAATATAGATATTAGATTTTAAAAGAAAATATTTTAAAAATAAATGTTAACGCTTATAAAATAAAATGAGGTACGAATATTATATATTTTGAAAATATAAATGTTTCAGCTTACAAAAGAAAACGGGATACGGATGTATGACGTTATAGAAATTACGGTCTGCATATTATTATAGAAGAGAATCAGTCATGTGAACAATAAGGCTGCATTATGTTTGATTAGGTTAAGTTAGATATGGTGTTGAGAGAGAGAGAGAGAGAGAGAGAGAGAGAGAGAGAGAGAAGAAGAAGAAGAAGAAGGAAGGAGTAGTTAAAATTAACCAGCTATGTGTGTTATGTTTGTGTTAGTATGCCTAGCCTAGTTAGGTTTGGTTATGCTAAGATAGACTAAGTAATAAGATAGATAGGTAAATGGAAAGATAGAGAGCGAGTAAGAAGGAAAGAGTCGTTGTACTTAACAAGTTAGATATGTTAGGTTAGTATGTTTAGCCATGCTAGGTTTGTCTAGGGTAATTTAGACAAAGTATTAAGATAAGTAGGAAAAAAGATTGAGAGAGAGAGAGAGAGAGAGAGAGAGAGAGAGAGAGAGAGAGAGAGAGAGAGAGAGAGAGAGGAGAGAGAGAGAGAGAAAGAAGAGAGAGAGAGAGAGAGAGAGAGAGAGAGAGAGAGAGAGAGAGAGAGAGTCGTTATAATCAACAAACTAATAGAGTTCATATATATTTTGCACCATTTACGCTTTTTGTATTTATTATTCCATGATTTTCCCATGAAAATTTAATTTTATAGGTAAACCCTATATTTGGGGTTTGGCCCCGCCTCTGCGGGGTCTACCATTTCTGATTCCTCATTGAATGTTTCGTTTTTTTTCTCCTTCGGGTTCCTCTGTTAATCAATTCGTGTGTTTGTCCTTTTTTCTTTTAGGACCTCCTTCACAGGGGTGCTCAAGCACCATTTAGGGTACTGATATCCTCAAAATCTTGTTTTGCGAATTCGTTAAAATATAAAATGAAATATCACATGTCGTATTATGTTTATCTCCTCATACTCTGGTTCCGCCTACTGCTCAGACTCCTCATAATGTCTTTTGACATGGTCTATGACCTATTCTCGTATTTATTTATTTATTTTGTTTGACCATAAAAAAATTACTTAATGGGCCCAGCATTCCCTCCGTGGGATGCAGGGACTTAAAACCACTTCACCGACGAGGTCACGTCACCTGAGGTAAAGGTACGAAGTTTGGTGTGGACAGGGCAGAGGGATGGTCTCCAAATGTTGGGCGACAGCTATGCCACCTCACGATAGTAGTTAGGCCATAATTTTGTCACCTATCGGTTGCACAACCTATATTACTTCGATTATTTTGGAAACTATCGATTATGAAAATCCAGGATATCTAGTCAGCCAGGGATCATAGAAAGTCGATATAAACGTCATTTTGAGGTAATAAACCTCGATAAACAGAATAAAAATATCAGAAATGATCTCCCGCTCATTTGAAGCTTCAAAAAAAGTGAAAGAAGGCAAAATCTCCTCTTTTGGGGCTAAACCCTTGAGTTCGGGTCTAAAACATAAAATAATAAAAACAGCCTTCCAGATCTCAAATGCAGTCTCCCCGACCTTGGAAACCTATAATTTGACAAATCAAGCGTTAAAACAATGTTCCAAAATGTTGCATGTGCAACTTCTGGTTTCAACATTTTTCCTGCCGATCTCGCGTTCTACGCTACTAAGGGTAAATCCGTGTTAAATAAAATGCTTGCGGACACGGGCCAAAGAAAAATATCGAACCATGCAAGTCGTACAACAGCCAAAAACAAGTATTCGAATTTAAATATTTAGGATATATGCAGATGAAAAGGGAACGAATGATGCACAGATAGTAGAAAGTTCGTGAAGGAGAAAGGTGGCTGGAGCAATTAAATACTTGGCTGATGTAAAGGAACTAAGTCTTGAGTACACCAGGGTTCCGCATGATGGTATGTTTCTACCTGTGTTAATGCATAGTAGTGAAACTACAGTATGAAATAAGAGGCATAGATCTAAGGTACAAATTGTTTAGATGGACAATCTTAGGGGCGTGTTAGGTGTGAGAAGAATTGATAAAATGAGGAATGAATTCATTAGGCATGCTGTGGTGCGTGTGCGTTAAGATGACAATAAATGATCGTTACATTAGTGGTTTAGTATAGCTTGGACCGGATGGATGATAGTTGGTGGGGTTACGCGTATATAGGGTGGTTGCTGGGAATTTTCCGTGGAGAACCGAAAAAAGTGGATTGAGTCAGTAAGGGAATGTTGAAGGAAGGAATGTGAGTTTGGCAGAGTCGTGAATAAGGGTGCATAATAGGAGTAAATAGCGGGGTTTAGTGAGGGGGTATGCTCAAGGGATGAACCCCACATTAACGAGATGCCACAGTGAGAGTCTGTCGCAGTCTCGTGAAGTCCCGAGGTGGATTATTCTGACTGCGACGAGCTCTTACTTGAGGGTGTAAAAGGGACAGTAATAGGGGTGGGGCTTGTTTCGATTACGTTCATGTTCTTCTTCTTCTTTGTTTCCCTTAGGTAAGTAGCGGGACAGTATCTCATCTGGAAAGGAGATAAATAATCGGTAATATATATATATATATATATATATATATATATTTATATATCCTCAGTTATAATATATATTATTTATATAGTATATATATTATAATATATATATATAATATACTATATATATATAGTATATGTAATACTGATATTATATATTCTAATAATATATTATATATAATATATATATATAATTATATATATATAAAACATATAATATATATATATATATATATATATATATTAATAAATATAAAACCCCTCCATACCCTTAAGTGAGAGCCCGTCGCAGTAATAAAAATCCACCCTAGGGCTTCATAAGACCAAAACGGACCCTCACTGCTGTATCTCGACAATGTAGGGTTCATTCCTTGGGCAGACTCCCCTCAAAAATCCTCAATCACGCTATTTATGCCCTTTCTTCTTGCCTTGCCAAACTCACATTCCTTTCCTATAGACATTCCTTTTTCAAGCCTATCGACACCAGCACACTCACCATACATCAGCTTAATCAACCGACTATCATCCATTCTTTCCATATGACCAAGTCATCTTGTACTTTCGTTTATTCTCTCATTTACACATTTCTTTTCACACACAACTCCCTAATACGTTCAATTCTTCTCACGCCGAATACTCCCCTAAGATTGTCCATCTTATCTATACCTCGTAATCCACACCATAGTTTCACTACTATACATTAACACCTTTAACAACAAACCCTCATGCAAAAAAAAAACATGCAAAACCCTAGCGCACTCAAGACTTAATCCTTTTGAATCCACCAAGAATTTAATGTTGAACATGCCATCACACTTTCTTTACTACATTCTGCATCATTGTTCCCTTTTCATTACTGTAGCTTAAATATTTAAACAGATGTTGTTAATTCTCACATCCAGCATTATTCATCCCGCTGACGCTCCTTCCTTACTAAAATCACCTTACTCTTATCTACATTTACTTTTAAAATCCCTCCTTTCACACTGCCTGCCAAACTCCTCTACCAATCTCTCAAACTTTCTTCAGATTCGCCACATAAAACTAAATCATCAGCAAATAACAAACAGGGCACCCTCCTCTCTCTTCCATTCTTCTTTCCATCTATCCTCCAGATTCACCTTCATCCTCATTCCATATCCTATACCTTTCCCCTTTTTTTTTTTTTTTTTCCCCCTAGTAATTAACTCGTTCCAAGATACCAGTTACTAATTTCTTACATCATAAAACCACATATTCCCTATCACTTCTTCATTACTGTTAATGTCATGCAGATTTTTGAAGTGTTTCCTCCATACTCTCCTCACTCCTCACATCCATTTCATCAGTCACGAAAGTACCATTCCTATTCAATATTCTGTGAAGATTTCCTTTAGTATATCTATAAAATTCTCTTGCACTGCTAACAAAGTCTTCCTTATTGCGTCGATTATTGTTCAGTTATCTTGTTCAATTACTGATTTATTTGCTAGGTTCTTAATATTTATCTTATTACCTTTTCTGTTAACTTATTCACTCTCATTCTCTCCAACTCCTTGGCTTATCTTTTTTCCTCTCCAGCCCAGCCCCACTTAGCCCCCAATTTTACATTAAACCAACCTAATGATTGAATCCCATCCTAAAACGCTTCTCATCATTGATGTCCGGTACAATTTGCAAACATCTTCACACCAACAAACACAACTGTTTACTTCCCAGTTACCATTCTGTATACACAACTCTGATAAAAGGCGATATACTTATGAATTTACTCTTGTGCCCGAAGAATTTATTACTTGCACACATACCTCTCTTCTCACAAATCAATCACCTTTGCCATTTCTTTCTCACACCCAAGGACCTGTTCCTATCACCATTTTTTTTTCTTCACCTCCAACCTATTAAGCAGGCTGGGCGCACCTATATTTTTTTTTAGTGTGCTATTGCCGCGTATCTAGGGCCTGAGCACCTTGCGCATTTTTTTGTACATCTACAGCTATTCGTCTTGGCGCCTATCGCGCTGCGACTTTTCGGGGCGTGTGTTTGCTAAATTTATTTGCAAAGTAATTCTAAGGTGATATAAAGTGTTTTGTAAGAAGAAAAACACCATATTATCTAATTGTTGTAATTAAACCGTAAATAAATATCTTCAGTCCTCTTACATGTCTTCGGTCATGTTTTCCCAGAGTTCAGCAGAGCCGCTGAGAAGGTTGACTTTTCAGAGCCATAGTGCCAATTTATTTGTAGTTCAGAACTACTGAACTATTATATAGCGTATATTATATTATTATAAGTATAATTATATATATCTTAATATATATATTATATATAGTATATATTAATATATATATATATAGATATATGGCCGTATATATACATATATATACTATTATAATTATATATATAATATATTATAATATATTATATATATGGTTATTATAATATATTATTTATATATATATATATATATTTATAATATATACTATATATATATATATATATATAATATATATATTATATTATTATATATATTATATATTATATTATTATTATTATTATATATATTAGGCTATAATATAGATATATATATATATATTATTATAACTATAATATATATAATATATATATATATTATATATAAGTATGTATATATATACCCTATATATATATATAATAGGCTATAATATATATATATATAATATAATATAAGTAATATATATATTATATTATATTATATTATTATTATAATATATTATTATATATATATATATATAAGTATTAATATATTTATATATTATATATATAGTTATTTATATTATTATTGACTATATATATATATATATACTATAACTAGTATATTATTTTAGATTATTATAATATAAATATATATATACACTATATATAATATATATTATATTATATATATATATATAATTATATATATATAATATATTTTTTATATATATATATATATATATATTATATATATAATTATAAATAGGATATTATAAAGTTTTCACACTGAAGTTGTTGAATGATACAAGTTTCACGCTTCTAAGTTACTTTTAGGGGTAAAAAAAAATGCTTTTGTTCTGTTCACAGACTATAAGCGCAGAGAATTGGCTGTGCGCTTTGCTTAGTCCCGTCTTTTAGAATTGTTGCGCTTTGCGCTACAATTGATATTGCGCCATAGGCGCAACTCGGTAGCGCAACGCCCAGCTCTGCATTTAAGTAACCCAAAACTAAACAATCTGAACTTCTCACCTCCGCTAAACACATATTGATTATACCCAGAAGTCACCTCTCCTCAACATCACCCTCAGATAAACCATATATGTCACAATTACACATACCATAGACTTTTTCACTTAATCTTAACCATTAGATTCTAGTACTACAACAACAAATCCCATCATAGTATGTGCCACCGGTCACTCAGCGAACTCACTTCTCCTCCCTTCAATGCTTCCCCCTCACACACACATTTCACCTATACCACCTCGTCTTCCGCTTCTTTCTTCTTTGTTTCAATCAAAGCAATACAAATCAATTTACCCTTTCAAAATGCATCACCTCTCTCATTCATTTTATATTATCTTCTAACATTCAGCACCGCAGACGATATGACAAATTCGCTGAAAGAATTCAAGTCTTCCTGGCAGAGATAGTAGTAGTGTGGTAGCCACTCAACTACCACTGTCCCTTGTCACTCCTTCGACCAAAGCAATTATATTTATAATATATATTTATATATATATTATATATATAAATATAATATAGTATATATATATATATATATATATATAATTATATATATTATATATATTATATATAATTATATTCTAAATATAATTATATTATATATAGATTTATATAATGTTATATAGTCAGATAAATAAGAAAATTTGTTACATAACAGGCAATGTGGAGATATATCTACACTTCTTTTTCCGTAGTTTAAATATATAAAATAAATTATTGTATGTGCAAACAGTCTCTACTACAAATTATTGTCATATTTTAGATAGTACTACCACTCCGTTTTGGGGGGGGGACCAAAAAAAAAAAATTTAGGGGGCTTGAGCCGATTAGCTAAAGGGATTTTTTTTTGGTTTTGGGTTTTGGGTTTAAATTTTATTCTTATAAATTTGAACGTTAAAACTATCATTACTTTTCCACGTTGCCCCGTCACGTGGTAGAGCCTATGCAAGGAGGAGTGAACAAGATAATATTGAATCAGTGGAAGATATTCCATAAAATAGATCTTATACCTATATTTTTCGATTTTTTTTCTGGTTATAAAAGTTATCTGTTGTATCATTGTTATAAATATTGTGTAAAAAAAAAAGTATTCAGACTTAGAAGTAAATTTACACAGGTTTTACATTTCTTATTTGATTTTTATTTTAGTTGAGTATGGGTCACCAATTCCATCCATTGGATCATCTAATTCATCAAGCAGTGGCGATGTTGTGCCTAATTCTTCAGGTGAAACTTCACAACTCACAAGCAAAGCTACAGTTATCACAAGATATAACAGCCACATCAAACAACCTTACCATACACTTGTAATATACTTCTGGTAGAATCCAATGTGTCCACCAAAGGTTTAACCAACGCAGCCGAGTCTGATGATGATGATGATGAGGAGGAGGAGGATAAAGATACACCAATTGAAGATAATAGTGTTGTTGAATAAGACTTTTATCGTCAAAATATTTCAATTAATTGATGCATATATTATTATATTATATTATATATATTATATATATATAATATATAATATATATATATATATATATATATATATATATATATATATATATATATATATATATAATATATATATAGTTAATTTTTTTTTATTAAGTATTATATTATATATTATATATATAATATTATATATATTAATATTATATATATATTATTTATATAATTTATATATCAATATAATATATAATATTAGTAGTATATAAAAGGTTTATGCTAATGATTTTTACGGCAATCACCTAATTTATTCAATGAGATGGATTTTTTTAAAACTATTTGGTTAAAACATTTTTAATTTACTAATACACTTAATTATTATTCAATATTCTCCCACTTAAGTTTCCAAGCTTTCGTGAAGTCATCTCCCAACCTCTTTCAGGGAACTTCAAAAGAGAATGAGATATATATGCGAACGATGCTATTAGCTTTGTGAATGTTGGTTCTGATTGTCTAAAATTTCGATTCTTTCCAATTTCTTTATTAGTTGTCTGCATGAGTTCGACAATTTTAAGATTTCGTTAACTGTTTTGTCGATCCTGTAGTTACCTTTGTCTCTATTGAAATTTTTTGTATTTTTTATAAATTATGATTCATATAGTTTTCTGAATTTATGGTTATTGATTTTTTTGTATTACCAGGCTAATTTTAGTGTCTATCGGATGGCCTTCGTTTAATTGGTGCATTATAAGAGGAGAATTTCTGTTGAAGGTCCGGATATCGTATTTATGTTGAGATAGTCTTCGGTCGACGTCGATTGATTCACCAATATATTTATAATTACAGGTTTTGCAAGGGATTGAGTATATTGCTAAAGCAAGACCTTGTTCTTACCGTTTGGTATAAAACCATCTTTAATGTTATGTTATTAAATAAATAGTAATTTTTGTGGTTTTCATAATGGTTACTGTACATTTGCTTATTACTTAATTATGTTGTGTTATTTTTAGGTACTTTAGATTTCATTTTCTCATTAATTAATTTATTTTTTTTTATTTTTTTTAAAGGTTGATGAAGTGGCAACTGAAAAAGATGAATCGAAGACAGAGGAATTTTCTAAAACTGTCTCTGGTTCTGATCATTCAGATGATGGGTGCACAGAAAAGTCACTTAAAGGAAAGGAAAATCTTGATATACGTGAGAAACTGAACGAATGCCAAACCAAAAATCTAGATAATAATAATAATTCTAAACTTATCAATAGAGATAAAGGTAACTACAGGATCGACAACACAGTTAACGAAATCTTAAAATTATCGAACTCATAAGACAACAAAAGGTCAAAAATCAGAAAAATGCAGACAACTAATAAAGAAATTGGAACGAATCGAAATTTTGGACAATCAGAACCAACCATCACAAAACGAATAACATCGTTCGCAAATATATCTCATTCTCTTTTGAAGTTCCCCCGAAAGAGGTGGGGAGAAGACTCCACGAAAGCTTGGAAACTTAAGAAGGAGAATATTGAATAATTAATGAAGTGTATTAGTAAATTAAAAATGTTTTAACCAAATAGTTTAAAAAATCCATCCCAGTGAATAAATTAGGGGATTGCCGTAAATAAATACATATTAACGTGCGAAAACAAAATTAGCACTAAATCTTTTTATATAAATATGAACCCCGAACTAAAAATTCACTTACATAGAAATTATGAAACGAAAAAACTATACTTTGAATACTGTGATAATAATATAAAAGCCAACCTGAAAAAAACACAAGTGAAATTTCTAAAAAAGTGCTTTGACGAGAAAGTTATACCTAAATCATTGATCCCTAAACAAGTACATTTTACCAAAAGTGATCCCTTTCCTGACACATATGCCGAAATCCTTAAGCACAGAATGAGAAAAGTTAAAGAAGTAAACTATTGGTTTTTCCGCTCAAATAAATAACTTTGCAAAATTAAAAATAGGTTATCTCAAACCACAAACAAAGAATTTCTACAAGAAAAAATTTAAGAAAACTTAATAAGAAGAAAAAACTTCGCCATCAACAAGAAACTTGCATGCCTTGAGGGAAAATTTAAGCTCATCTTCCGCAATAGTCCTTGGTATGCTACAACTACAAACTCTATTCTAAACTTATCAAATCTTCAATTAACGGACATAGAATCTAACATACTAAACTTCGGAATATCATTTGCAATGGACAACACCGATCCCCTTCCTGAAATCTTGATAAATTTCAACGAATGGCAGAACAGAAACGAACATGGAGATTTAAACCCAAATATCCTACTGGGTATTGTGTTGGAGAGGGTCGCAAATAATCCCAGAAAATTACCCAAGTGCTTTAATGAAACCATAAAAAATCTTAAAAAGAAAAATAATATACTCATATCTCGATTTGACAAAGACGGCAAAATCGTCATATTAAACAAGGATGACTACATACATAAAGCAAACAAACTCTTAAATGATGTTAACATATATATTAAACTAAAATCCAACCCCCTAAAAACCTCCCAAAGTCAATTCAACAAAAAGTTATAAAACATCTTAACACAGGATGACCATTTAAACAACAAACTCAAATCTTTCAACACACAACTTGCAAAATTTTATGGTATTCCCAAAACCCATAAACCTAACACTCCCCTACGCCCCATAATTTCAAATACAAACTGCATAACATATAAACTATCAAATGGATTCGCACACAGACTCAAACCACTTTTGGGCAATATATCCACATCCCACATAAAAAATTCTCAACATCTTAAACAACTCATCAAACACCAAAATATGACAAATTGCAATATGCTGTTTCGACGTTGTATCATTATTCACTAATGTTCCTGTGGAAGAGGCACTAGCACTCTTGGAAGAACACATCAAATCCAATTCACTCTACCTTTTAGTACTCTTAAACAACTCAAGTATGCAAATATATTATATTTTTAATATCAGTGTTTGCGTATAGCGAATAGTTTTAGATATAAAGAGTTTAGTAACAGTTTTTTTAACAGAGCTCATTTTACAAAATTAATTTATAATGTATTTCACAACTGCATTTTGCTCAGATTGTCGGTGACATTCTTTATTTATATACTAATTGAATTTACATCGTACGCTGCCACGATACATTGCGATATAACACTTCATCAATTACATGCATATTTCATTAATAAAAAATATCCCTTTCTCGGACATATTATATGCTGGACAAATCTATTAACTAACTTTTTCATAATTTAAAAACAACTATAACCCTAATAATACACTGGTTGTTCCAATTCATAGTTGCATAATTAAGAGGGGCGTCATATAGCTTTGGCATTTCGTGCTTATCAACTATGTATGTTGAACAATCAGCCGAGGCAGGGAAATTAATACTAAAGACTTGCAATTAAATTACCCATAAAATCTATACATCGAAAGTTCTAAACAGGCGGAACAATTATCATTCAACAAGAGATAGAAAAACTTAAGTTAATAACACAGTTTAATAATCATAAACAATAGTAATAAAACAGATGATGATTTATCCTTATTTAATTATGATATTTCAGTAACACTTCTATACATAGATTATATGTTATGAGAGCTCTATATATGTCTGTCGTCTATCACTAAATCGAAATTCATGCATAAAGACTTCAAAATAGATCGATAGATTATTTTGGATCAGTACACAGTGACCGCATTTGTGTCATGCCAAGCTATATATCAATCCCTTGCAAACACTGTAATATAAATATATTTGGTGAATCAATCGACGGTCGACGAAGGCTTCTCAACATTTAAATACAGTACCGGATCACAGAAATTCTTTCAATAACCATATTTCAAAAGGTATCGTTTAATTTCAATAACCATATTTCAAAAGGTATCGTTTAATTTCAATAACCATATTTCAAAAGGTATATATAAAAATAACATTAAAATACAAAAAAATTTCAATGAGATAAAGGTAATACAGGATCGACACAGTTAACAAAATTTTAAAATTATCAACTCATGCAGACAACTAATAAAGGAAATTGGATACGAATTCGAAAATTTGACATCAAGACACCAACATCACAAACGGATAACTCGTTCGCAATACTTATTATCTACTCATTACTCTTTAAGTTCCCCGAAAGACCAGGTGGACGGAGAGACCTCACGAAAGCTTGGAAACTTAAGAAGGAGGAATATTGAATAATTAATGAAGTGTATTAGTAAATTGAAAATGTTTTAACCAATAGTTTAAAAATCAATCCAGTGAATAAATTAGGGATTGCCGTAAATATATTATATATATATAATAATATATATATATATATATATATATAGTATATATATATATCTATATATATAATTATATTATATAGATATATATATATATGCATATATATATGAATGTTATGTGTATGTGAACCCAACTTATAAATATTACAGATTTCAGAGTAGAACTAATCATATATATATATATGATAAGCTCATTTATTATTACTTATATTATATTATCCTAAACTCATATATACTACCGCTAAAAGCGACGTGCACTAATCACATAACCATATTATATCAAGCTTATAAATAATAACGTATTAATATATATATATATCTAGTGGCGTTTTCCTGAATTTGAGGGATAGGTCCAGGTGATAATATATATTATATATATATAATTATATATATATATCATATATAGTATTATACTTAATATATATATACTATATATATAATATATAGTAATAATATATAATATATATGTATATATCACTATATATTATATATAATATATATATATATATATATATAATATATTATATATATAATATCCTATAATATATATATAAGGCTCTGATCTATTAATGCTTATATGTATTCTTTCCTATCAGTTACCGACTATATATGATAAGTATAGTATTATATATATATACTATATACTATGATATAATATTATATAATATTATTATATATATATATATAATCCTAGTTTTATAAATATATTCAAACCGATATATAGGAGTATACAATCATATATATCTCTAACCACATTTAAAATATTTAAATTAAAAGTCTCTGTTTAAAAATCCATGTGCGATGTTTTGTCCGAGCACTCTTATTTTAACGTTATATATTGCAATAATCGAAACATGAGAGCGAGAGATACGAGCTCGTAAATACTCCGACCCAATGGAAATATCGGAGTTCAATTTTTTAACACACATGACAAGTTCTCTCTAATATCGGTAGCATGTATAAATAGCGATTGAAGTTTTAAGAGCATTTATTGCGTCTTTTTGTCGATAATGAAAATAGATATTCTTTCCATGAATTGGAATTAAAAAGTTTATTTAGTTTTTAGGTTGTGAGCGTGTGCAGCGCACTAGCACGATGGAGAAACGCCCTATGATATATATATAATTATATAATATATATAATATCTATATATTATATATATATTAATATTTTAATATATTTTATTATATTATACTATAATATATTAAGGATATTATATATATACGACTAAATTACGATGAATATAGTATATATAAAAATCACTAAAAAATTTATTATAAGATTATTATATATATATAACTTCATGATATATATATATATATTGTATATAATTACTATATAATATATAGTATAGTAAGGTATATATTAAGTATTCCATTGAAAGGAAAACAAAGGATTCCACTTAAATATTTTTTTTATTTGTAATTCTATCTTTAGAAAGTTTACGTTCCTCTAGAAATAAAAAATTAATATTTTATCTGTCGATCGCTATAGATAAATATACCATTGCTTCAATAGTACTAATATATATTATATATTATTACTATAACATATAATATATATATATATTTATACTTAAAATTACTTCTATATAATATATATATACAGTAGATATATATATATATATATATTATAATATATATTTATATTATATAATAATATATATATATCATATATAATATATATATTATATATAATCATATATATATATATATATATAAATTGTCATGTTAATATTAAGACTATATTGTTATTTTAATGTACTTGCATACTTTTTATTTAGAATAAAAATTATAAATGAAAGTTTGCAATCGTATTTATTTGTGTGATGATATTATTTCAAAATATTTATTTTATAAACTGTAACTTTGTAATTATAATCAAGGGAGAAGGTACTGTACCTCTGGACCGAAGTTATTATAATCAAGGGAGAAAGTACTGTGCCTCTGAACCGAAGTAATTATAATTAAGGGAGAAGGTACAGTACCTCTGAACCGAAGTTGCAATTCTTGGTAAGATTTCTGAGATTTTGTGTAGATTGTGATATTTAAATGTTAGAAATTCAGTGAACCATCACTCAAAAATATAATGTAAAAACGTTGGGTATCCTCGACCCCTATATACCTTAATTCGTACTTAGAAAAAAGCTAAATGTTAAATCTGTAGAGAACGTGCAAATGGCCAGGGGATCAGGAGCCTTGTCAGTATTAATTCTTTTTCTGACTTGCTTTCGGAAGATGGATCCAGTTATAGGGCATCTTCCCAACCTCACTCAAAAATATAATGTAAAAACACTGGGTATCCTCCACCTCTATATTTCGTATGAAAAAGCTGTTTCACCTATAATAAAGGTTAAATCTGTAGAGAACGTGCAAATGGCCAGGGGTTCAGGAGCCTTGTCAGTATTAATTCTTTTTCTGACTTGCTTTCGGAAGAGGGATCCAGTTATAGGGCATCTTCCCAACCTCACTCAAAAATATAATGTAAAAACACTGGGTATCCTCCACCTCTATATTTCGTATGAAAAAGCTGTTTCACCTATAATAAAGGTTAAATCTGTAGAGAACGTGCAAATGGCCAGGGGTTCAGGAGCCTTGTCAGTATTAATTCTTTTTCTGACTTGCTTTCGGGAGAGGAATCCAGTTATAGGGCATCTTCCCAACCTCACTCAAAAATATAATGTAAAAACACTGGGTATCCTCCACCTCTATATTTCGTATGATCAATTGAAATTTCTGATATAATATTCCTATATTAAATATTTATTTGTAGGTTAGTAAAAGCTAATAATTAATCCAACCCTGGGGGTCCATGTGGACCCCGCTTGGGAAACGCTGGTCTAAGCCATTGGCAGAATTTCATCAAGAGGCAAGCTTGGTCAGGTTTTTGGAATATCAAGATCTGCAGTCTCAAAAACTGCTAGTACCAAATGTG
Organism: Trachelipus rathkii; assembly: GCA_015478945.1. Taxonomy (NCBI): domain Eukaryota; kingdom Metazoa; phylum Arthropoda; class Malacostraca; order Isopoda; family Trachelipodidae; genus Trachelipus; species Trachelipus rathkii. The sequence continues at coordinate 49,253 of JABUQX010005476.1, read as the reverse complement.
CTGGTACTATATATAATTGTTGGTACCAAATGTAATGGTATATCTTTACGAAGAAGTATTTTCCATTTTCATGAACTTTAATAAAACTAAAACATGAAACGAGAACTTTAAAACATGAACTTTTTAACCCTCTTTTCTCTAACAAAATTTTTATTAATTTTGTCATTATTTTAATATACCGTTTATTTATCATTTATTTTATTAATCTTGGTATTTATTTTTAAAGTTTATTAATCGAGTATAATATTTTTTTTCAGCTTATGTAATTTTATTATCTATGCAAGTGTATTTAATAAACATTATGTGAACCATCACTCAAAAATATAATGTAAAAACGTTGGGTATCCTCGACCCCTATATTTCGTATGAAAAAGTTGTTTCACATACAATAAATGTTAAATCTGTAGAGAACGTGCAAATGGCCAGGGGATCAGGAGCCTTGTCAGTATTAATTCTTTTTCTGACTTGCTTTCGGAAGATGGATCCAGTTATAGGGCATCTTCCCAACCTCACTCAAAAATATAATGTAAAAACACTGGGTATCCTCGACCCCTATATTTCGTATGAAAAAGCTGTTTCACCTATAATAAAGGTTAAATCTGTAGAGAACGTGCAAATGGCCAGGGGTTCAGGAGCCTTGTCAGTATTAATTCTTTTTCTGACTTGCTTTCGGAAGATGGATCCAGTTATAGGGCATCTTCCCAACCTCACTCAAAAATATAATGTAAAAACACTGGGTATCCTCCACCTCTATATTTCGTATGAAAAAGCTGTTTCACCTATAATAAAGGTTAAATCTGTAGAGAACGTGCAAATGGCCAGGGGTTCAGGAGCCTTGTCAGTATTAATTCTTTTTCTGACTTGCTTTCGGAAGAGGGATCCAGTTATAGGGCATCTTCCCAACCTCACTCAAAAATATAATGTAAAAACACTGGGTATCCTCCACCTCTATATTTCGTATGAAAAAGCTGTTTCACCTATAATAAAGGTTAAATTTGTAGAGAATCTTCAACCTATAAATGGTCTGAAAGGGTTAAATCTTAGAGAGAATGTTCAGTGCATGGAGAAAAGAAAAAGTAACTAAAGTGAGAAGAGTGAGAAAATGGGAGGAAGGCGATTCCGGAGAGGATCGATAAGTATATCGGGGAGAACTTTTCTGATGGCAGAGATGGCTTCGCAAATCGCAAATATATATGGTCGATAGTAAGAGGATGAAACAAACAGAAAAATGGGCATGGCGGGGGTCCTATCTCATCATGTGATAACCATGCGTTAGGTTTATGCGTCCTATACGCAAACGGGCCAGAACTAACTCTTGGCGACTACTTCGTTTGCAGGAAGGTCAGCTTATTATAAGTGGTTTTACGTTCCGGAGCTTGGAGCCACGAACATCCTCTTCCCAACATATTTGCCAGCAGAAGAAATCCCGTCTAATATTCGAAAAGTCCACAGTTGGGAGGTGTCTCAATCGAACGTCAAGGAAAGATATTGTTAATTTGTTAGCAGCAGGTTTCGCGCCTTGATCAGCATGTTCATTCCTTGGAGCACCTACATGCGAAGGGATCCAGCATAATGTAATGCAGTTCTTCCTCATATGCAACGAGCAAACGAATCGTTGGATCGCAGAAACAAAGGGATTTCTCGTTGATCGATGTTACAACGAGCGGAGAGCACTTCTAGAATCCGAGAAGATGGTATAACTTTCATCAGTAAGGATGGTACTAATATGTCCCAATGATATAGCCAACGCCATCAGCTTGCTAAGAAAATGGACGAGTAGGGCGGTAGGGCGGCAGAGATTTGGAAATGGTGAGATCAGGAAAGAGAGCCCACACCCCCATCCATCTTGAAGCAGTCGGTGAAAATAGGAGTCGAATCTTTGTGAACCTCTTTGTGGGACCATAAAAGAATCCCTTAACATAGCTGGGTGGACTGCATCTTTTGTCTTTGTGCAATGACTGTATCCCGAAACATACATACGGAGGCTGACAAACCTACCGGACATGGGTATCGGTGATTCTGTACAGCAGGACCCATCACCTGAGGTTTTTCGAGCAAAGTAAAGATAGAAGTTTCAACCCCAGCGAACGACCAATAAGAAGGATTGTTGTGCAGACGCTCCATTTAAAGTGACAAAACAGAGGTAGCTGAGACCTGAATCAGGAAATAAGAAGCAGATGAGCTATTTAAGGAGGGAGTGTTATTATTACCACCACTAATACCATTAATACATTAACACCATTAATATTATTAATATTCACTAGGACTATCAATGGTTCAATTGCCTTGCCTCGTATCGTCAAAAAATATATCGCGCTGCTCGTTGATTTCCCCAGCAATGTACGAATCTTGGTTTTAACTACATGACTCAAATTCTTGGCCAATATTTCTCTGTGGTGGGGTCTTCTTCGTCCTTAATGCAGGTTTGATCAGAAATTTTATTTTTTATTTTTTGCAAGGGTCAGGATTGTCAACATCCATTCCTTCTACAGAGTTTCCCACGTAATTTTACTGAGAGGTTTGCCCATTATTCACCAGCAACCATATGTTGAGCAGATCGCTTGCTGTGCCATGAAAACGAAACAGAATCGGAGAGGCGTCACGACTAATCAATTTACTCTTGATCAGAAATAATAACTTTAAAATTTGATTTTGATTATTAAAAATACGTTTAAAATATCCAAAGGTAAATGCAGCCCGAAGTTTGAAGTTTCACTTCAAATTTGTCAAAAAATAATTTGATTCATTTTATTTTATTTTCTATGCTCGTATACTAAATAGAAATTTCAGAATTTAGTTTTTAAGTACTAAAATATTTTATTAGCTCAGTTCTTCATATTGCAAGCATTTTCTACTTTTGAATTCTTTAGATCTTTCGGAATAAGGTCTCTTTGCTCTCTTTTTAATGAACCCAATTCGAGAGCGATGGAGGAGTGTTAGGTGTAAGGTAAAGTATAGTTCTTAAAAGAAAATTTTGTAAAGTTTAAGATAGCACCTATATATAAATATCTTTTAAAAATACTGATGTTAAATCTAATAACATTAATTTTAATAAATCTGCAAAAACCAAATAATAATAATAATAATAATAATAATAATAATAAAAATAATAATAATCATAATCTAAAACATAATCATTAGTATGTTACGTAACAAGAATGAGGTTAATATAATATCAGTATTTCTTTGGGAGATTACTTTTTTTGTAAATAAAATTATATCTTGACTTCCATGTCTGCATTTTTGTACTTTGTAAACAAGCCATAAAGCACTCGAAGAGTTGATTTTAAATCTTTATTAACAATATCTGTAAAATAAATAATATATATATATATATATATATATATATATATATATATATATATATATATATATATATATATATATATATATATATATATATATATATATATAAAAATATATAATATATATATATATATATATATATATAATAATAATATATATAAAAAAAAAATATATATATATATAATATATATATATATATATATATATAAAATAATAATAACTCAAAAAAGACAATAATAATAATAATAATAATAATAATAATAATAATAATAATAATAATAATAATAATAACTCAAAAAAGACCCTAGATTCTATCCAAATAGCCGCATTTACTTCTGTCACCAAAACAATACAATACTTTAATAAAATAATTCTAAAATCATCTAAAAAATACATCCCGGAAGGCTGTCGTAAACAATTCAACCCCAACTTTTCTTCTCACCAGTAATAGGCACCCTAATAAAACCAAGAAACTCCTTCGGAAAAATAGGTCACCTAATCAGAACCAACCAAAACAAATGAGACCTCACCAATAGAATAAATAATCTAATTTATTCGTCGCATTAAAAAAAATCCACCCTAGGGCTTCACATGACTGCGAAAGACCCTCACTGTGGTATCTCGTCAATGTGGGGTTCAACTCCTGGGCCAGGACCACAACCATACCCCCTTTCACAAAACCAAGCTATTCACTCCTATAATACACCTTTCTTCTCGCCTCTGTCAAACTCGCATCAATTTCTTTCAGATATTCCTTTACTGCCTCAATCCACTTTTTCTTAGGTCTCAAAGCTGGTAGATTCTCAGCACACTTACCACTATACATTCACTTAACCAACTGACTATCACCCACCCTTTCCATATGACCAAACCATCTTATTGCAATCTCGTTTATTCTCTCGTTTAAGCCTTTCTTCACACCACGTAACTCCCTAACACGTCATTCCTCATTTTATTAATCGTCTCACACCTAACACACCCATAAGATAGCCCATCTGAACAGATTGTACCTTAGATCTATACCTCTCATTCCATACCATAGTTTTACTACTATACATTAACACAGGTAACAACATACCCTCATGCAAAACCCTAGCGTACTCAAGACATAGTACTTTTGTATCCACCAAGGAATTAATTGTACCAGCCACCTTCCTACCATTCACAACTTTCCTACTACACTCTGCATCATCCGTTCCCTTTTCATACAACATAAAATATTTCAACTCAGATACTTGTTCCAACTGCTCACCATCCAACATGACTTCATACAGCGAACTCTCCTCACTCACTACCACTCATTACTCTTATCTACAATTACTTTGAAACCCCTCCTTTTACACACTGCCAAACCACTCTACCAATCCTCCCAAACTCTCTTCAGATTTGCCACACAAAACCAAATCATCCGCGTACAATAAGCAGGGCACTCTCCACTCTCTTCCCTTCTCCATCAGTCTAACACCTTCCCTACCATCCCTACCTCTAATTCTTCCATCACCCAATTCAAATACAAATTAAATAAATAAGGAGACATAAGACATCCCTGCCTCACTCCACTATTAATATTAAACAAATGACTTTCAACTCCATTTATTCTTACACACGCTTCAATATCCTCATACATACTTTTTATTCCATTCAGAAGCCTACCAATATCACCACATATCACTAACACCTGCCACAAGGCTTCTTTTTCAATCCTGTCATACGCCTCTTGCAAGTCAATAAAACTTTAATACAATTTATTCTTCTTCTCTCTCATTTTCTCAGTCATTTGTTTCAATATGAAAATTTAATCTACACATCTACGATTTCTAAATGCACCTTGTTCTTCACCAATTAGTCCCTCAGTCATTTGAAGCACTCTTTCAACCAGAATACCAGCATATATCTTCCCTACAACACTCAATGAACTAATTTCCCTATAGTTTCTACAGTTCCCGCTATCTCCCTTACCCTTATATAAGGATACTATTACTGCTCTCCTCCAATCCTTTGAAACTTTACCTCCACAAAGGCTTTGTTACACAACTCCCATATCTAATCAATCACAATCTCGCCTACATTCTTGAGCATTTCACCAATAATTCCATCTATACTGCTGATTTACAATTTTTCAACTTCCTCACTCAATCAATTACCTCCTCCCTACTAATTACCTCATACCCAAAATACCTATCTCTTCTTACATCATCAAAGTCACATGCATTCACTACACTTCTTCATTACTGCCAAGGCTGTGCAGATTTTCGAAGAGTTCCCTTTCAATTCTCCTCACATTCATTTCATCAGTCACGAAAGTACCATCCCCATTATTATTCTATTCTTTCTTAACCTTTCGTGCTTCATTCCAGAAGAGCTTCCTATTCCACTGTAAGTCACCATTCATCCTCCTTCCAAACTACTCATTTACCTCTATTTTCCTCCTACATATGCAACTTTTAGCCTTCCATTTTTCCTCCTTATATATTTTCAAACGCTTTTCTTTAGAGACCTCGTCATTAGCTTTTAACACATTTAACCATGCTTCTTTTTTACTTTAATTCGGTTGCATTACCTATTCATTCAACCATTCACTACTGACACTCTTAATTTCAACTTTAGCACATCCACATACTTCTCTTGCACTGCTAATAAAAGCTTCCTTCATTTGCGTCCAGATCTGTTCAATTTCATCCTGTTCACATTCAACTGATTTATTTGCAAGCGCTCTCACATACTTTTCCATATAACCATGTTCACTTAACCTCTCACTCTTAATTTTTTCCACTTACTTCCTTGTCTCCTTCCTCTCCATCCATGCCTCCACGAACTTAATATTGCATAAAACAACATAATGATCTGATATTCCCACCCTAACCCTCTCACTAATTTAACATCCATCACAAACTTCAACATCTTCTTCACCAACACAAAATCATACTTTTCACTTCGATAACATCCCTACCTACACCAACTCTAGTATATTTATGAATACTCTTGTGCTCAAAGAAAGTATTATTTACACAAATCTCTTGAAGGGGTTAAATTCTGGTGTTGAATAACCACCTTCAATAATAGATGAATTTTTGATGTGATTCTGGTGTTGAATAACCACCTTCAATAATAGATGAATTTTTGATGTTGATGAGTGTGAGCGTTGTCACGATGAAGTGGCGTTTCTTCCCGGAGGCTGCTTAGGAGTCTTCAGTAGGGCTAGCAGCCCCCTGCCCCAGACGCCACACTCTAATCATAGAAATCAATGACCTTCCTACCATTCTCATTTTCTCCCGTCACCCCAAGGCCACCTATTATACTATCCCTTTCTCGATCTCCTATCCAACCATTTAAGTCGCCCAACACAATCAATCTGAAGCTCCTACTCACCCCGTCCAAAACCTGATTCAGATAATACCAGAAAGTCGCACTCTCCTTAACATCACCCTCAGATGGACCATATGCTACAACAAACATACTTTGACCTTTTCAAACTTAAATTTAGCCACTAGAATTCTAGTACTCACACAAACAAAATCCACTATAGCTCTGTACCACAGGTCACTAAACAGAATCGCAACTTCTTCTCTCCCTCTCCACCCCAGCACTCACAAATTTCTCCCCACACCACTTGTCTTCACCGCTTCCTTTCATCTTTGTTTCAGTCACAGCAAACAAATCAAATTTACCCTTTTTAAATACATCCATCACATCTCTCCTCTTCTTCTCACCATTTATTCCTCTAACATTTCATGTACCCAGACGATTCATACAATTTCACCGAAAGATACAAGGTCATTTACGGCGGTCACGACCAGGTCTGAGGCATGCATTCCAAGTAATAGATATGTGGTAGTGGACAGCCAACAAAACTACCACCGTTCCTTTAGTCGCCTCCTACGACACGAAGTCTGCTCCTGTGTGAAAGTGTGGATACGAGCGCAAGAGAGGCGAACATTGGGCACTGGTGTATCATAGAATGTACCCTATCCCTTCGCTACTAATATTAAAACAATCACTACAAACTCAATTTATTCTTACACATGCTTCACTGTCGTCATCCATACTTTTGATTCCATTCAGAAGCTTACCACCACCACCACCATATATCACTAACAACTCCCACAGAGCTTCCTTATTAATCGTGCCATAAGCTTGTTGCAAGTCCATAAAACCTAAAAACAAATTTTTCTTTTTCTCTCTCATTTTCTCAATCATTTGTTACAACGTAAATAAAATTTCTGCACATCCTCTACCACTTCTAAATACACCTTGTTCTTCACCAATCAGTTCCTCAGTCATTCGAGTACTCTTGACGAGACCAAAGAAAAAGTGGATTGAGTCGGTAAACGAATGTCTGAAGGAGAGAAATGCGAGTTTGGCAGAGGCGAGAATAAAGGTGCTTAATAGGCGTGAATGGCGGGGTTTTGTGAGGGAGTATGGTTGTAGCCCACCTGGGTGGGATTAGACCGCCAGCGATATGCCGCCAGGCGAGGGTTCGTCGCAGTCTCGTGAAGCTCTAGAGTGGATTTTCTAACTGGGTTCTCACTAATAGGTATAGAGGGGGCGGTAAGGCTGGGGTTTCTTTTCGACTTGTGTCATGTTCTTCTACTACTTCTCTTTTCCGATGCATGTCACGCACCTTACCCCCAGTCTTGGGGAAGAATAATAATGATAATGATGATGATGATGATTATATATATATATATATATATATATATATATATATATATATATATATATATATATATATATATATATATATATATATATATATATATATATATATATATATATATATATATATATATATATATATATATATTTCTTTCTTTCTTCACCTTCCTCTTTGCTCCAAGATAGGGGTAAGGTGCTGTACAAGCATCAGAAAAGAAAGTAGTAAAAGAATAGGACCTAAGTAGAAAAGGAAGCCAGACGTACCCTTACTGTACCATTAATTAGTGAGGAGCTCGTCACGAACTGAAAATCACCTAGGTATCATGGGTTAGAGCGGACCCTCACTATGAGTAAATCGTCAATGTAAGGGTTCATCCCTGGCCCAGGTGGGCCACAACCATGCCCCCTTACGAGCCACCATTTCACCTATCTTTGCCTACTCTCGCTGCCAGCTCTGTTCTCTCCTTCGTTAATCATTCTTTCACAAATAAATCCCTTTATGCTGGTCTGACTTAGATCGGTTCCCCTTCGCTCTCCACTATACATCCGCTTAACCAACCGACTTTCATTCATCCTCCATATGACCAAACCATCTCAACATACTTTCATTTATTCTCTCATTTACCCCTTTCTTCACACCACACCACTCTCTAATACGTTCATTCCTCTCTTTATCAATTCTTCTCACACCTAGCACACCCCTAAGATTGTCCATCTGAACACATTGAACTTTAGATCTATACTTCTTATTCCAGACCATAGTCTCACTACCATACAATAACACAGGTAACAACATACCCTCATGTACACTCAAGACTTAGTCCCTTTGCATTCACCAACGATTTAATTGCACCAGCCACCTTCCTGCCATTCACAACTTTCCTACTACACTCTGCATCATCCGTTCCCTTCTCATCCAACACATACCCTAAATATTTAAACTCAGACACTTGTTCTAGCTGCTCACCATCTAACATAACTTCACACTGAGGAGTGTCCTCACTCACAACCATAACCTTACTCTTATCCACGTTTACTTTCAAGCCCCTCCTTTTACACACCCTGCCAAATCTCTCTACCAAACCTCTCAAACTCTCTTCAGATTCGCCACACAGAACCAAATCATCCGCATATAATAGGTAGGGCACCCTCCACTCATCTCCATTCTCCACCATTCTAACACCATTTCCTGCCATCCCCACCTCTGAATTCTTTCATAACCCCATCCATATACAAATTGAATAACCAAGGAGACATAACACAACCCTGTCTTACTCCGCTATTAATCCTAAACCAATCACCATTGACACCATTTATTCTTACACACGCTTCACTATCGTCATACATACCACCAACACCATATATCACTAACACCTGCCATAACGCTTCCCTATTAACTCTATCATACGCCTGTTGCAAATCCATAAAACCTAAATACAATTTATTCTTCTTCTCCCTCATTTTCTCAATCATTTTGTTTCAATTTAATTCCAAGCATCTCTTTACTCTTCACCAATCAGTCCTTCACACCAATCAGTCCTTCAGTCACTCAGTCAGTCAGTATGAATCTACCTTCCCTACAACACTCAATAAACTTATTCCCCTATAATTTCTACAGTTCCCCTTTTCTCCCTTACCCTTATACAAGGGTACTATTACCGCTCTCCTCCAATCCTTGGAACTATACCCTCTATAAGCGCTTATTGCACAATTCCAAATCCAATCAATCACCATCTCGCCTCCGTTCTTGATCATTTCTCGTGTGTTCATCTATACCTGCAGATTTACCATTCTTCAACTTTTTCTCTACCTATTACCTCCTCCTTACTAATAACCTCATCCCCAAAATACCTATTCCTTCTTGCACCATCAAACCCACACACATTCACTATCACCTCTTCATTACTGTTAATATTGTGCAGATTTTCGAAGTGTTCTTTCCACACTCCCCTCACATCCTATTTCATCAGTTACAAAAGCACCATCCCTATTCATTATTCTATACAGATTCCTCTAATTTTCTTTCTTAACCTTTTCATGCTTCCTTCAGAAGGCTTCTATTCTGTAGTCTAGATTTCATCCCCTCTTTCCAGCAAACTGTTATTTACACTCTTGTTTTCTCCACAAATATACACCTTTAGTATTTCTTTTTTTCCTCCTTATATAATTCCAAGCATCTTTCTTTTGAGTGTGTTTGCTTTTAGTACATTCAACCCACGCTTCTTTTTACCTTTAACCGCTTTCATGACCTCTTCATTCCACCATTCACTGTTAACATTCTTATTTCCTACTTTAGCACATCCACATACTTCCTTTGCTACTAACAATTGGCTATTCTGTTTTTGATTTGTTCAATATCAACTTGTTCACATTCAACCATTTTACTTGGCTCTCACATACTTATCCTTATTATCTTGCTCACTTCTCACTCTTAATTTTACCTACTTTCTTCCATGTCACCTTCCTCTCCATCCAGCCTACACTAACTTAATTTTACATAGAACAACATAATGATCAAATAATCCCATTCTAAAACCCCTAATGATTTAACATCCAACATGTACTTTAACATCTCCTTCTTCACCAACACTAAATCAATCATACTTTTCTTTGATACCATCTACCTACACCAACTCTAGTATATGGATACTCTTGTGTTTTTAAAGAAAGTATTACTTACACTTTATACCTCTCTCTTCACAGAAATCAATCACCTTCCTACCATTCTCATTTTTCTCCCGCCAAAACCACCTGTTATACCATCCCTTTTTTGATCACCTATCCAACCATTCAGGTCCCCCAAAACTATCAATCTGAAGCTCCTACTCACCCCATCAGATATTCAAATATCCCAAAAAATCGTACTCTCTTCAACGTTTCCCTAAAAAAGGACCTGAGGGGAAAATTTTACCCTCGTTATCTAAATATATTTATATACCCCTTTATATATATATATATATATATATATATATATATATATACTATATATATATATATATATATATATATCTACTATATATATATACATATAGACAAATACGCTATATATATATATATATATATATATATATATATATATATATATAAGGTATATCAAATTCTACACAAACTCTAGCACATCTAATCAATATTTTTTCTTTCCCTTACATACAAACACTCTCTTATCACATTACAACATTACACCCAAACAATCTTCAATCTTTACAAAATGTACTCTTCTCCTGTGTACCATATTTCTCTTAGTTCTAAAAATATTAAAAAGCTTCACAATTCCATTTACCCCTCTGATAGATTATTTAGATTGGTTTTCACTACGATCCATATTGCTTTTAGAAAATTACAAAGATTTAAAACTGCTGTGATCAAACTACACTGGCGAGCTCAATAAATATTATATGTTCCCTTTCATACTCGAATGAAAAAATTCTCACTGGGTTATACACTCTGTAAACAATTCAAATCCGTCAATGCATTTAATTTTCTTCTCAAGCTCGAGCAACCTATGAGGCTCTTTTTATATGAACCTATAGTGTAAATTCAGCTTTATTTCATGTAATATTATCTATATAGTCACTGCTCACCTTCTGGTCTGGCTTTCTGCTTGATCATCCCAGCATCCAACATAAGTTCGAAGGCTTGAGTTACATTATGCAACTTTTCCTCAAAAGTCTGAAAAAGCAAATGTTAAATTTATATGATAGATAGATAGATAGATAGATAGATATAGATAGATAGAGATATAGATAGATAGATAGATAGATAGATAGATAGATAGATAGATAGATAGATAGATAGATAGATAGATAGATAGATAGATAAATAGATAGATAGATAGATAGAGATAGATAAATAGATGAACAAAAAACCAAATGAATAGATGAAAATGAATATAGTCTTTTGTTCTTTATTCATCATTATATTATTGAAGAGAAAATAAAATAGATAGATAGATAAGTATAGATAGATTGATGATGATGGTAACGAGATAAAACAATTCTACCAGCAAACAAATTTTTAAGTATTGTTCTAACATATGTTCTAGTAATAACAGATAGCTAACACTAAAACTAAAAATAAAAATATATACAGACTTATTTAATTTAAATGAAAATGATTACAAAGGCACACGATAATAGTAGCTTAACTCTAAAAAAGCCCATAAGAGCCTAAGTAAACTCCATCATGAAAATCGTTCTCCAGATCATATGCTTCTAATTTATTTTAATTATTATATATTGAAAATGACCAATAATGAAAAAAATTCATCTCGTTATTAACCTTATTATTATTTCCGAGGAGGAAAATAAGTATAAATATTTTTAGGAAAGATCAAAAAAAAATTATTATTTTTTCCGTATTAACCTTCTATCATAATACTTCAATGAGATAATTATTAAAATTTTAATTAAAATGTCATATATTTTTAAAGCTTTCAAAACTTTTATCTATCTTCTGGCCCAACGGATTCACGTTCATCTATATGTGTTTCGCAACCTAATAACAACTGCTTTGGCTTTTTTTTTTTTTTAACATTAAAATATTCTTTAAAATTGCTCTGTTTATAACCTTGCATGTCTGATGTTGATGGCATATCTTCTTGAACATCATCCTGTTGTATACAACAGGATGATGTTCAAGAAATTTTTTTAATAATACACCATGTAAAACTGCAAACAAGTAGTAATTTGCAGTTTTAATTTTCTAATTACAGCAAATTGTTCTTGTAAAGCAGTTGTTCTTTTATTAACCCCAACCAGCTATGACCCAATCCTTCAATGTCTTCACCAACACTTACCTTATTTTGTGCCAAATTAGGCAAAACCTTTTTCTTAGGTTTTAAATTCTACAAAGCAGCGTTTCAAACCTTTCTGAGTCAGGTGGTCCATAGTCCCTTTCTAATGCACAGTAACCAGTAAAACCCAGCCTTAATTGCATAAAATGGTATTTCAATGATAAATAACATTTTACAAAGAAATTTTCAGAACATTATTCAAAAATTCTTTGAATTAATTATAAAAAAAAAAAAAAAAAAAAAACTACCTTTAAACATATTATAATACTATTCAAAGGTAACACAGGAGACAAGAAATCACGAACTTTAAGACCGACTCTATCCGTAGCACGCGTGTTCGCCGTCAGTTTAATTCTTGCCCCAGATAAAACGGCACGTGGAGAATTTGAACCAGCGTCCTCTCGTATAAGAGGCGGCGACTCAACCTCCTGAGCCACGAGGCGTTATAAAAATCGATATGAATTTTATCTAAAGACTCAAAAAAAATAAAAATATTGCGAGACACCAACGCTATCGTTGTTTTTTTATTGACTTACTCATTGAACTAAAGTAGTGATTCAGCTCTTTAGATGTACAATTAATTCTTGCAATAAGGAATAAAAACCTTCCATTCTACCCCATTGGAGATCGTGACCACTAGTTTGAAACAAAGGTCTAAGGCATTCGTCTAATTAAATATCTCTATTTAATAAACTATAATATCTAAGTATTCTAATGTACCTAGAAAAATAATGAGCGTATTTTCTCTTAAACTACAGAAAAATACTTACTAATATATTTAACAAAAGTATTTACATTTTTAAATAATAACACTAGCCAAACTAGCGTGCTCTCGTCTTGAATTACATAGTTACGATATCATATGTCAGTGTTTTAATCCAGCTTCGAACATCCAATTTTAGCTTTCTGTCAACGTAACAGGCTCATTATAACATTTCAATCGTACAATCTAATAACATTAACGGTAGAACTCACAATCAAGCAGTAATGGCGCGCGACACCTCCACATTTTAAGAAGAACATCTGCAGCTAATGAATAAACGAGAACATTTTGTAATTCATAACACGGGATAAATTAAAAGTATTTCCAACAATTATGTATGCAAAATTTAGGTATATTAATCCACTTTTTTTTTCATTTTTACAGAATGTTTATAATCTCTCATCGGATTAATTTTAAATAAATTTATAAAAAAATAAAATAGCAATAAAGTCACTTTGCAACTCATATCTTAGATTCTGAATCACAATCTGATCACAAAGCCTCAGGTAAAAAGTATCTAATCCGCTATTTAATCTATTCCCATATATAAGTTTTTTTTGTTTCAACTTCCATTTATGTCCTAACATTTTTTTTTTTATTCCTTTTAATAATAAATAATAATAATAATAATATAATAATAATAATTAATAATAAAATAATAATAATAAATATAATAAGCTAATAATAATAATAATAATAACAATAATAATAATAATGATTAATAGTAATGTATGACGATAGTGAAGCGTTGTGTAAGAATTAATGGTGTTTAATGGTGATTGGTTTAGGATTAATAAGTGGAGTGAGACAGGGTTTGTGTTATGTCTCCCTTGTTATTCAATTTGTATATTGGATGGGGTTGTTATGAAAGAATTCCGAGGTGGGGATGGTAGGAAATGTGGTGTTAGAATGATTGGAGAATGGAAGAAAGAGAGTGGAGGTGCCCTACCTATTATGCTGAATGAATTTGTTCTGTGTGGCGAACTGGAAGAGAGTTTTGAGAGGATTGGACAGAGGGATTTGGCAGGCGTGTGTAAGAAGGAGGGGCTTGAATGAGTAAACGTGGATAAGAGTAAGGTTAATGGTTGTGAGTGAGGAAGTCCCTCATGGTGAAGTTATGTTTAGATGGTGAAGCAGCTGGAACAAGTGTTCTGATTTTAATAGTTTAGGTAATTATGTTGGTCCTAAAGGGAACGACTGATGCAGAGTGTAGTAGGAAAGTTGTGAATGGCAGGAAAGTGGCTGGTGCAATTGAAATCGTTGGAGAATGTAAAGGGAATAAGTCTTTCAAGAGGGTATGTTGTTACCTGTGTTATTGCAAGTAGTGAGGACTATGGTCCTGGAATATAGAAGTATGAAGATCTAAGAGTTCATAGTGTTTGTTCAGATGGACAATCTTAAGGGGTGTGCTAGGTGTGAGAATTGATAACTAAATGAGGAATTGAACGTATTAGAGAGTTGTGTGGTGTGAAGAAAAGGTAAATGTAAGAGAATAAATGAAAGTATGTTGAGATGGTTTGGCATATTGGAATAGGATGAATGATAGCGGTGGTTAAGCGAATGTAATATGCGCACTATCAATGCGTTATTATGCCATCGAAGTGTGTTGGGACGCGACGAGTGGAAGACGCCGAAGATGCGAGTCTCCCCACTCACGTTAATATCATACGCGAGAGAGAGGCGAGAGTGATTATAAAGTACGTTAGAAGACAGAGCAGGCTGTAAGCGGCGCTGTGGGATGATAGAGCAAGCCATGAGAGAGAGCAGTCTTGTAGAGACATGCTAGGATATCACTCGAGTAGGACGAGCAAGTAGAGAGGATGTATATTGGATTATGACTTCGATTGACGGAGGGAGTGTACTTAATGTAGCTGAAGGTTGCGAGTCAAGGAGTGCACACACCGAGAGCCGACGATACGAGTGGTCTTTAAGTATGAGATGATCGAGAGAACGAGTCTCTCACTAAGTTAAAAGACTGGGCGTTCTTATATCATGCGCATCATACTTTGTCATAATAAGATATTAGCTGGAGTGTATGTTGCGTTATTAGTCTGAGTAGATGGTGCACCTCCCTGGCAGCTGACTAGATACGCTAACATATGATACGAGAGAAAGAATGAGAAATAAATTAAATATAATAAAATATTAATATAATATAATAAATAAATATATAATATGTAACGTAGTAATGAAATAATAACTAATAATATATAATAAGGCATAGAAATATTAATAATAATAATAAAATAATAATAATAATAATAACTTTTTTCACAATTTGAAGCTTGTCTGGAGCATGATCAAAGAGTGTATCAAAGGCATCTCTTTCGCATCGCAAACCAAGATCGTCATAGGAACCAGTTAATTCTTCATCTACTATCCTGTGATTAAGTTGACCATCTCTTTTCTCATTAATTTATTTGTATGATTTATTATTATTATTATTATTATTATTATTTATTCATCTATTATTATTTATTATTATTATTATTATTATCCTAACAGGTAACGACTAAAGCTACTGTTCTTAAATAAATGACTTCAATATTATTTCTGAATGCATTGAAAACTCTTTCATACTGGCTGCAATAAGGTTATATATTAAATATACGTACTTGAACTATGACAACACTGACAACCACATGTTCCGGCAACCGAATAGGGGCCCTAAAATGTCTGGCCAAAGCCACAAGAAGATGAATAATTGGGATCAAATTCTTTGAATGAATCGATTCCACCGACCATCTTTGCTGTCCATATCTTCCCAATCCAAGGGTCTGAAATTGGGATAGTATATTTACATAAGAAAATTACCTGTTTTTTAATAATAATAATAATAATAATAATAATAATAATAATAATAATAATAATAATAATAATAATAATAATAATATTAATCTTAGAGGTGTGTTAGGTGTGAAAAGATTAATAAAATAAGGAAGAGCTGTATGGTGTGAAAAAAGGCGTGAATGAGAGAATAAATGAGAGTATATTAAGATGGTATAATTATATGGAAAGGATGGATGATAGTCGGTTGGTTAAACGCAAGTATAGAGACGAGTGTGTTGGGAATCGACTGTGTTGGGTTGAGTCAGTAAAGGAGTGTCTGGAGGAAAGTAATGTGAATTTAATTCAAGCGAGAAGAATGGTGCATAATAATAGGAGTGAATGGCGGGGTTTTGTGATGGGGTGTGGTTGTAGACCTGGCACAGGGGATGAAACCTAACATTGACGAGATACCATAGTAGGGGGTCTGTTGCAGTGTTGTAAAGCCCTAGGGTGGATTTTTGGCTGCGACTGGGCTCACGCTTAAGGGTATAAGGGGAGGGTATGGGGGTGGGGATTTTGCTTTAGACTTACATCATGTTCTTCTACTTGACTAATTTTTCCCTGTGCATCCTGCCACTACTCCATCTGGAGATCATGTAGGGAGGATAAAAGAAGAAATAATAATAATAATAATAATAATAATAATAATAATAATAATAATAATAATAATAATAATAATAATAATAATAATAATAATAATAATAATAAAAGTTTTACTTTTAGCTTCCAATTCAAGAAATATTTTCTTCTAATTAATTTCCATTTAATTTTCTTAATACTATCCGTAATCCTAGGACATCTTCAGAGTTTCGACTCTAACAAATGAATGAATTATTTTAGACAAGAAACTTAAGATTATATAAAGTTATGTAAGTTTTTTAAGTAACATCTCATATTATATTTAATCCAAGGGCCGTTAGCATTAATCCTAAATGTATTGTCTGGTTGTGACATCTTCTATGATGGCTTAATCATTTCTAGTCTCTACGCAGCGCATGAGGGAGTGTAAAATTTTTAATGACTTTAGTATATTCAGATTACAGTGTCTGTTGCCGAGCAGGAACAGTTGTACATTTACATCTTCTTACGCAGACTTAAGTGGTTCTGTAGAAGGCCGACTCGCTGGTATGTCCTATCTGTTAATTTCGTTAGCCGGTAACCAATATAGGTCGACGTAGAGTCAGACTAGGAACACGTGAATTGGTACACGACATGATTATTAACTGATAGGGTTAATCCTTAGTAAAGCAGGAAAGAAAGTTTTCTTGTTTAGTGGTATAGTTTAACTTGGATTTTTGAGTTGATTCGAGTTTGATTTAATGTGGGTTTAATAAAAACCCACATTATAATCTTCATTCTTAGTCTAAAATAATTCATTCATTTGTTAGAATCGAAATCTGAGATGTCGAGGTTTACGGACGCAAACCAGTCAATGACAAAGTTAATATAAATATGCTCATCTTCTTTTGTAAATTCTTTTCATAGAATAGTATTGAGAAATAAATGGAAAATTAGAAGAAAGATATTTCGTGAATGGAACTAAAAGTAAAACGCAATATTAAACAAAGCTGACGTAAGAGATCTAATAATATATTATCAGTATTTTTACTTAATAATAATAACAAAATATTAGAGTATTTATAATATAATAATAATAAATATAATGAATAATAATAATAATAATAAGCAACTATGGGCTACAGAGTTTGTTAAATTTGTTTTATATGTTGTTTTGTTGTTGTTTAATGCATTAGTTGTAATAAAGTACATCATAAAATAATTATTATTAATAGTGATATATTAATAAAAATTAAAAACTTGAAATTTTAATTATCATGTATTTATTGTGAGCTGAAGTTTGATTATTATATAATTTTTTTTTCTCCATGAATAACTATTAATTTCTGTTATTATCAGAAAAGGAGCGAAAAGTGGGACAAAACATGTCATGATTAATATGCAATCTATACTAGATAATATAATCAATAAATAAACTATTTCTGAATAGTTTCTCTTAATTTTTAAGTCCCTAACGGTTCTTTCTTTCTAGTAGCTCTATAGCTTCTGTTTTTGACGGTCTTCACTTTAATTAACTTTAAAAATATCCAGCATGATTCCAGTCAGCTCCCCTGTAATAGTAGTAATACTTCTACTCATAATAGTAACTCCTATCAAGGTCTTTGAATTAATTGAAATTGATTTACTGACTTATTGAAGTTAAAATCTGTAATTGTAATGTGCTTAAACAAATAATCATTAACTTACACAACCATTGAAATTTAAAGACAAATTATTCATAGTTGAATAATATAAAATTACTTGAATCATTGACCGTTCTTCATTATCCTCTGTAATAATGAATTTTAGGTTTTTAATAAGTACGGTACTAAACAATAATGCTAACCATTTTGGAGAATCTCAAATTATAATACAGAGAAAAAAAATATAAGTATCAATCTAACAGTTAAATTTGAAGTCCTAGCAAATATTTTATTTGTAAATTCAATAAAATAAAAATTTAATTAAAATACCGATATTCTTCCCACTCACTTTTTCGAGACCTTACAAAAATGAAGGAATTTACTTGTGATAAATGGCATGAAAATTATATCAATTTCATTTAATTCTACTGAAAAAAAAAAAATCAATAGCATTACCCAACATGTAGTCATGCTGGGGGAACGTCCATAGAAAATGGAGACCCAGGCAAATCAATAGCAATCTGGCCTTCAGATTGAAATTCCTGAACTGAAAATTACAGATTCTGAGAGTTACTAAAAGGGGTGTAAAACAAATAATCTATTGCCTCTGTTCATAAAATTAATATATTTGAACTTGTCAAACAAACTCCAAAACATACCATTTTCATTCAATTTCCATGTTGCTTAGAGTGGTTTATACTAATCATAAAGGGAAGTACTTTCATTTGTGCAAAATTAATTGGATAAATCATTATACGAGATAAAAAAACTATACCGATCATCTAACAATACAAATCATTCAAGATATCCCAATATATATATAATGATATATATATATATATAATATACTATTATATATTCTGTTATATATATATATATAATATATATATTAGAAATATATTTATATATTATTATTATTTAATTTTATTAATTTATATATATATATAATATAGTATATATATTATATATATATTATTAAATATTATATATAATCTATATATTATATATATATTATATATAATATATATAATATATAATTATATATATATATATATATAATATATTAATATATATAATAATATATATATATATATATTATATTTAGATTCTTAATAATCTACCAGAAACACATATATCACTAACACCTCCACAGAGCTTCCCTATTATTCCTGTCATAAGCCATGTTGCAAATCCATAAAGCATAAATACAATTTATTCTTCTTCTCTCTCATTTTTCTCAATCTTTGCTTCAATGTAAAAATGATCAACTATCCTCTACCACTTCTTAAATGCACCTTGTTCTTCACAATCAGTCTTCAGTCACTCTCGACGCACTCTTCAACTAAAATACCAGCATAATATCTTGCCCTACAACACTCAATAAACCAATTTCCCTGTAGTTCGTACAGTTCCCTTTATCTCCCCCTTACTCTTTTATAAGGGTACTATTATTGCTCTCTTCCAATTCTCTCAGAACTATTCGCTCCATAAACGCTTTGTTACACGAACTTCGGGGGTCGAATCCCACTTCAATCACCATCTCACCCTCCGTTTGAAACATGTTCACCGAGTAATTTATCTAGTCTGCAGATTACCAATTTCCTTCCAAGCTTTCTTAAGCTCTGCCTAATACCTCATTCCAAAAATACCTATTCTTCTTGCACTAAAACAAACACCACATACATTACCCAAATATCACTTCTGCCAATGTTATGCAGATTTTGAAGTGTTCCCTCCACACTCTTCTCACATCCATTTCATCAGTTGTGAACATGGATGGCGCGAAAAAATCAAATGAATAAAATAAACTGATTTTTTACTTGATTTTTTTATATAAAAATCATGATTTTTTTTAATTTTTTTATTTTTATTTTCTTGTATATTTAAGTGATTTAACTTCAATAGAAATAAAAAATTAAAATAAAAGTATATATATATTATATATTATGAGGCTTTTAATATATTTTAATTGAATGTGAGTCTCGATAGCCCCAGCTGCAGCGCCTAGGCCCTATTTTATGAATGTTTATAGCTAACCAAAGTAAAATTTAGTATAAACACAAATTTTTTTCTTATTTCAGTTACTTACCCTTCCTGATTTTCCATTTTGATTTATATAGAATGAATAAATCACTTAAGAAATAATACTATATCGAACTTATAAAAAGGTTTACAAATTATATTTCGCGTGACGTCACGAATCTGAAAAAAACAAAAAAACAAACACCAACCCTGGTTATGAAAGCATCATCCCTAATCATTATTCTATGCAGATTTTCCTTACTCTAATGTCTTAGCTTTTCGCATTTTTTAAAAGTGTACAGCCCCTATTCATTCTCCTTCCCAAATGTTCATTTACCTTCATTTTTCCCGCTAATGTATGGGCACTTCTAGTCTTTCTCTTTTTTCACTCCTGAATATAGAATTTCAAAACTCTTTCTTCTTGAGCCGGAACTTCTCATGTTGCTTAATATCACATTCACCACGGCCCTCCTTTTTCTTTAATTGTCTTGCGAATGAGCCTCTCTTCATTCCAGTTCGATATCCACTGTTTGAGATATCTTTACTTTCGCTACTACTTTAGCACATCCACATGATTCTCTTGCACTACTATTAAAGGCTTCCTTCATTTGTGCCCAGATTTGTTCAGTTTCATTTTGCTCACATTCAACTGATTTATTTCCAAGTGTTCTTAATACTTTTCCTTATTACCATTGCTTCACGCATTAAGTTCAGGGAATTTTAGATTTTAAAATCTTATAAAACCTGCTGAATCAATCTCTCCCCCATCCCAAGCCCACCCACAAATTAATCTTACATATAAAACCAACATAATGATGAAAGATAATCCCAGCCCTCCACACCTATTTAAACATCCATCAGATACTTAACTCTCCTTCTACAAGAAACTACAAACCAACACAAAATCATCAATTCAGCTTTTTCAAACTTCAATACATCGTCTACTATACAAAACCAAACTCTAGTATCTTTGAGTACTCTGGTGTTTTGAAGAGAGTGACTACAACACTATCACCTCTTTCCTCACGGAAAATCATCACCCTCCTACCATAACTCCTTTTCCTTCCTCTTTACTCTGCGGCGGCCCAAATTTACTGTTATACCTATCCCTTTTCTCTGATCACGTCTATCCACCATTGTTAGATCACGCCAAAACACATCCATCTGAAGCCCCTACTGCACTGACGCACATTCCGCAGTTTCCGAGTCTAAACAATCATTCAGAATATCCACAGAAAGTACCCTCTCCTCATCAGCATCACCACTCAGAAAGGCCATGTGTTACAACCAACATGATCTTGAGAGATGTATAGCCTCAAATTTAACCAAATTTAAAATTCGTAGTACTCTACACTGAACACAAATCCCACCCATACTCTGGCCCATGTCACTCATCAAAATCGCAATGTCTTCTCCTGGACATCTGTTCCTTTGATGACAATTCCATATACCTAAATATTCATACAATTTCGCCAAAGATACATGATCACTTAACGGTTGTCAATCCGACCCATCGTTCCGAGGCCTGAATAAGCATATCTAGTAAGAAAAAGTGGTAATGGGCAGCTAACCCAACTAAAACTGTCCCTTTAGTCGCCTACGACACGCAGAGCATACGCTGTGGGAATTATTTCCCCCTCCCCACCACACATGCAGATAAACTCATTTACTCCATTTTGGGTAATAGTGATATTATTGTTTCATGGAGAAAGAGCAAACTATTAGAGCATTGGCATGTCATGGGAAATACCCTACAAACCATAAGCCCAATATGAGGTACTTCTGTCACTTCAAGTGCTCATGGTTGTCTACATATTATAATATATATATATATATAATAATATAATATAATAATATATATTATTATATATATATATATATATATATATATATATATATATATATATATATATCTATATTAAACATATATATTAATAATATTATATATATATATTATATATATATTATATATATATATATATAATATATAATATATATATTTATAATATTATATATATATATATATATATATATATATATATATATATATATATATGCAAAAGGAAATATAAAATACTCAAAATGTTTAAGACAAGTTATGAAATCCAAATAAAAGAAACAAATGTGCTTTCTTACAAAACATTTTAAGCACCAACTGAACAATTTAACGTAGACTTGACATTAACCATACATTTTTCTCTCATCAAATATTATCATGTATTTCCTGTAATCAAAAAAAATATATATCTGAACCACAGCTTACACACAACATACCCATGATAACAGTTGTAATTGATCAATTTTGACAGGTTATATGTTATTTCTAGTACAATATTTTAATTGGGATACATACATATAAATATTTTACACATTTTTATTTAACAGAATGCAAAGTTATCATACTAAATTAGAAAATTTTCTTTACAGTTCAGCAATTAAAAAAAAAACAAAAAGGGAAAAAACACTCTAAAATGAAAATTGTTTCATAGTATTTGAAAGAATAACTTTTCTACTTAGCGATTCATTATGTGCTACTCATATTCAATAAATCACATTATGTTTCCTTTCTTATTTATCTGGGTACTTTTTAAGTGAAGAAATACATTAAGTGGGACTAATATTTAACCAAAAAACTAGTAAATTTTTAAGTTCTAGAAAATCTTTAATAATAAATGAAGCTAAAATATATGTTAATATATTGCATCCTGTTTCTCAGCCAAATGACCCTTGAAAGAAAATATCTATTTCGGTTTAAAGACTTAAATAATGGCATGCTGTTCGTAATAAAGCAAAGGTCATAACATTTATGTAAAGATCAGTAAATTTCTAATATTTTCACTATATTTAAAAAAAAAAAAATTAAAATAATTGTCTAACACAAAATACTTATCTACTAGATATAGTTATTTCCTATTACAAAGGTAAGGTTAAAATATATTAAAAAGAGAAAATATTCAATAGAGTAAAAACACATTTACAACAAGATATAGAGTACAGTACCTTCTTTAACCTTTCTTTTTTCTGCCAGGTTCAATCTTTACGCCAAAATGATCTGATATCTTCCTTTTGGTTCGGGACCCTTGGACTTTTTTGGCCCGTGGTGAAGACATTCTTATTGTCTGAGATGAAGGTGACAAGCGCTCTGATGCCTACTTTGCTTAGAGCGAAGGTTCTTCTTCTTCTTCTTCTCTATCAGATATATATTATATATATATATATAATATATATATATATATAATATATATATATATATATATATGTATATATTATATATATAGTATATATATACTATATATATAAGTATATTAAAGTATATATAATATAGAATATATATAATATATATATATATATATATTATATATATATATAATAATATAATATATTATGATATATATATATATATATATATTAATCAAAATTTAAGAACATAATAGAGAATCTGTGTGTATTTATTGATAGTTTTTGTTACTAATGGCAAGTGGACTAACATTCTTAATTTATTCTATAATAGCTTAAATAACAATAGTTAGGATAATATATATATAAATAAAGTATATATAGTATATATTATATAATATATTAATATATAATATATATACATATATATATATAATACTAATTAAGTATTATATATATATATATAAATATATAATCTATATGATATATAAAGAACACTAATAGGATATGGAAAATATAAGAAATATATGATTTAGTTATACAGTTACCTAAAAGTAGCTCTAAATGAAAAATAAGAATAAGTAGTAATTTGATAGTGTTCAGAGCAGTGTTTTAAAATCCAGGAATAAAAGATAACAGACATGTCTAGGAATAATAACTATTTCCTAGGTAACTCGATACTAACTGTACTTGAAAGGTGATCATGTAAGAAACATGTAAATAAAGAGACAGTAAGCAACCACATGGTCGTAACTCAAGACTGGTCTGAGGTTAAACGTGAATATACTATTTATCCAAACACAGTTCCAATGCACATGTACAACTACACCACACCCTAAAGCTTGTCAATATCCTAAACAATATACACACTACTACCAAAAGCAAAAACTATAGCTAAGGTACATGCTCACCACACTACAAGCTTTAACAAGTTTATCATACTGGTAGTTACAACATGCAGTTATACCTTAACAACAACTAAAAACCAGCCAATTTGGCTTAGTCAAAATACACTATTATGCCCAAACCATCCATATACCTATCCAATCTTTTCTTAAATGTTGCAAGTGAGTCACACTCAACAACCTCCTTGCAGAAAACCATTCGAAAAATTAACAACCCTATTACTGAATGAATGTTTCCTCACATCAAGATTACATGTCTTCTTAATTCTCTTATTGTGTCTCCTGGTCTCCTGTTCATGGTTTACTATAAAGAATTTATTGATCTCAGTATTATCAATAGATACAAATCAACAACAAGACATATAATATATAGTCAATACTCAATATCTATATATATACCTTCAGCTACATCCCAGCATTGCCCACGAGGTTATATTAAATTTTTAGATTTTCTGTACTTCATTACAATTTATGGCAAGGTATATTTTTACACTAATCTCAATACCCAAAAGTCACTAAAAAAAATGTTCAATACTTGCAACAGTCCACGCTATCCTTCCAACATACCCAAAACACTTTTTCTACTTTTTTCTAGCAGGTCTGCCAGTCTGAATTCAAAACTACACCCATCAGTGACTAGAATATACAAATTTAAAAGGAAAGCATGGTTTGCCATCAAACTCAAATAATCTTCATAACTAATCCACTTGATCAGGAAAACCTATAGGCTAACTCAATTTCCCCTGGGCAAGAGTCTACTGCAGAGGTAAAGAGTCCCCCACCTTCCTTCAATAACGGGATAGAGGTTCTTGAAACAATTTATTCATTTATATATAACCCACAAATTTGATGTTATTTCAAAAATAACAAAAGTTTATAGAAATCATCTCCTCATGCCCTTGATATTCAACGTGTAATTTGACAAAATTTCATGTACATTTCAAAATCTTCCCAATATAAATTAGTCCTTCGACCTTTGAAAATTTTACTTTTTTGCATACACTTACAATTTACAGATACGGCCCGTTTGGGTGATACTTACTAGGTAAAGGGTCAAATTTTATAAAATTATTACCAGATAATAATGGAAATCTTTGACAAGACAGAAAACACAATCCAATTACAACTTATCTACTGTAGATAGTAGTATACTAATCACTACTAGCGATGGGAAAGGGAAACTATCAATAACTTTTACAATTGACATCACTATCAATAAGCTCTATAATGGTTATATTAGGCCATTGATTGAATACTGAGCAAAACTTTGGGCTCCTTATCTAAAGAAAGACATTAGCATGCTGAAGGCAGTACAAGAGTTACAAGGATAGGCTAAATGAATTAGTAATATTTTCCATAGAAAGAAGAATTCTTAGCGTGGATATTATTCCAGTTTTTAAAATGTTTCAATCAATTAACAATGTAGTTAATTACATCACAAAAGGTTTACCATGGGGTCATAACAAAAAGATAATGAAGAAAGCATTTGCATCTAGATATGAGAAAGTATTTTTTCAGAAACTGTGGTTAATTTTAGGAATGGATTACCACAAGAAATGACTGATTGCAACTCTCATTCATTCTTCAAGAACGAATTAGATCAATATATATATATATGGATGATCAAGGTATAGTACGATTGACTAAGGTTTTAAAAGCCATCAAATTTTGGCGAGTATTCTCCATAATCTTTAGGGTATTGGTGACTTGATTTTGCATTTCAGCTTGGCTGACATATTTAAAATTTAGCTTATTAAATTCCATGCTCCATGTACAATTATGAAGTTATACTTATTACTTACATGATGAAAATTTAATCTAATATCAGTTTTTCAAAGCAAATAGCAATATATATATATATATATATATATATATATATATATATATATATATATATATATATATATATATATATATATATATATATAATATATATATATATAATATATATTATATATATATATAGCTATAGGTCTGATAACACAGTTATATAAAAAAATTAATTAAGGAAAAATTATAATAATTTTAACATATAAGTTACATACCATATACCTACATACACAACTTAATATTAGGGGTGGGGGAGACCCTTCAATTTTATT
>JABUQX010005476.1:0-7500 GCA_015478945.1 Trachelipus rathkii | reverse complement strand
TTTTAATTTTATAAATTTTTAAAAATTGTACGTTGTAAGAAGAAAAAAGCCAAAGTGCACTGATATATAATCATTTTATTTTACTACAATTGTACGAAATATTATTAAAAAACATATACTTTACATACCTTAAAGCAGTAAATCAGTAAATCAATAGAGGTGTTATTACCTAACACCTAAGGGATTAGTATGCTTTTGTTTTACTGCTTTACTGCTTTAACTCATGTTTTACTGCTTTAACTCATGTTTTACTGCTTTAACTCATATGTTTTACTGCTTTAACTCATATATTTATTAACATTACATACCTTAAAGCAGTAAATCAGTAAATCAAACTATAGTGGTGTTACCTAACACCTAAGGCATTAGTATGCTTTAACTCTCGTTTTACTGCTTTACTGCTTTAACTTTCTGCTTTACTGCTTTAACTCAATGCTTTACTGCTTTAACTCATATTCATTACATACCTTAAAGCAGTAAATCAGTAAATCAATAGAGGTGTTACCTAACACCTAGGGGATTAGTATGCTTTTGTTTTACTGCTTTACTGCTTTAACTTTCTGCTTTACTGCTTTAACTTTCGGCTTTACTGTTTTAACTTTCTGCTTTACTGCTTTAACTTTCTGTTTTACTGTTTTAACTCATATATTTATTAACATTATGTTTTTTATTTTGTTTTAATACTTTTTATTTATTTATTATTATTTTTATTTATTTTTATTATTATTTTTATTATTTTTATTATTATTTTTTTTATTTTTTTTATTTATTTTTATTTTTATTATTATATTTTTTTGTTATTTACTTCATGCGCCTTTATTGTAATTATTATTAGAAACACACAACACACAACCACAACACACACCCACACAACCACACCACACCACACACACACACACACACCACACACACACACACACACACACACCACACTCACTTACACATATTAACTATAATTTATTAAAACATTTTATGTTTTAATTAAACACGTACATTTATATTACTCATTCAAATATAACTAAAATTATTTCAAAGTTTCTTAATACTTCTATAATAAATCAATCATTACCTTTGAACAAAAGAATTTATTATTAACTGGTAATACTTTTTGTTTATAAACTTTATAACTATCTCAAGTTTTAAATTAACTTTTACTAAAATTTTATTAAATTTTTTATTAAAAACATATATTTACGTACCTTAAAGCACATTAAATCAGTAAATCAGTAAGGTCAGCCCCTAGCACCCCTCTACACCAAGCTTATGCCACGTTTTGTTCTATTGACTTACTGCATTACATCATCTTTAGCAATGTATTTAGCATAAAAATAACAAAATTAGTTCTTCTCTGCTAACATAAACATGTACTTATTAAAACTTCTAAGTTCTTATTTAAAAAAAAACCATTATTCACTTACATTTATATTATTCACTCGATGTTAACTAAAAAAATTTCAAAGTTTTTTTAAATAATTCAGGTTTTCTTTAATTATTATATTATTATATATTGACATTGAACATCCATCACGAGAAAACACAACAACCCCCACTCCTTACAGATACGAAAACTGACCCCTCTCTCTGCTAAAATGTGGTTGTAGGATAATCTTTTTGTCATCCGGGGCGATTTAAAGCCCTAATTCCAGGTCAAAAATATATTTCAAACTGACCTTTTTCTGTAAAATGTGGTGCAATAAATACGTTAGGCCTAAATTTAGGCCTAAATTTAGGATAAGCCCTTTTTGTAGACGGGCTAATTTAAGCCTAATACCAGGTCAAAAGGTAATTCCCGTATAGACAAGAATCATTGTTATTATTATTTTTATTAAATATATATTTCAAACTGAAACATGCTGGATCGGTAGGATCCTTTAAGCAGG
The DNA here is from genome assembly GCA_015478945.1 of Trachelipus rathkii. Taxonomy (NCBI): domain Eukaryota; kingdom Metazoa; phylum Arthropoda; class Malacostraca; order Isopoda; family Trachelipodidae; genus Trachelipus; species Trachelipus rathkii. The sequence continues at coordinate 5,620 of JABUQX010005476.1, read as the reverse complement.
TAAGAAGGAAATGTTTTCCTTACTTGTGATTGGACGGGGTAATCCTTATCTCTATTATGACCTTTCGTATGTGATTAGAGATCGAGAATTATTTATATCGCTTTTGAAAATTAACTTTGATCTTAAACTTGTATTTGGAGCAGGTGGGTGTTTTATTATCTTTTAGGACCCAAAACTCATTTTAAAATTTACATTAGTCATTTTAGCTGTTAAGCGGTGCCCAAGTTATCTGATTTGTATTAAAAGTGGATTATTTTTACTAAGTGTAATACATATTATAATAAATCTTTACATTGAGAATAATTATTAATTCACTTAGAATAGATAATTAATTAATTCACTAGTTCATAAGCTAACCACCAAGGCTCAGCATGAGCCCCACCCGCAACAAAGGCAGCCAACCCCGCAACCGCTGGTGCGTCCCGCCGCGTCCCTGCCCGCCGCGTACCCGCCCGCCGCGTGCGCCGCAGGCGCAATATTTCCGCGTTTCCGCCCGCCGCGTGCGCCCGCAGGCGCATATTCCCGCGCGAATGAAATATATTATATATAATATATATATATATATATATATATATATTATATTATATATATATATTATATATATATACTATATTGTGTGTGTGCGGGTGAGTGTAAGTGTCTGAGGTGAACGTAAGTATCTATGTTGTATGCTGCGTATGTGGGAATAAGAGATATAGGTGGGTTGTGCTGTGTGTATAAGTGTAAGTGTAAGTGTCTATGGGTAAACGTAAGTGTCATATGTGTATGGGCGTATGTGTGAATAAGAGATATTTAGTGTATTGTGCATAAGTGTAAGTATTAAGTGCGTCTATGGTAAGGTGTAACTGCTTATAAGCTGATTCATCAATATAGGGGTATCAAAGATGACGCCATCGAAATTGAGCATCAAAGATGAAACCTCTTTTAAAGCTGAGGTATCAAAGCTAAGTTATTAAAGTTGAGGCATCAAAGTTGAGCGCATCAAAAGTGAGTATCCAAAGTTGAGGCCATCAAAAGCTGAAGGCATTCAAAGTTGAGGGATTCAAAATATCGAGTGGGTGGTGCGTATGCTGTAAGTGTGTTGTATGTGTTGTGATGTAAAGTGTGGTGTGTGTGTAAGGGTGTGTGTGTGTGTGTGTGAGTGCGTGCATGTGTGTTCTAAATAATAACAATAGGGCATGAAGTAAATAGCACTAAGTATAATAATAAAATAAAAAAATAAAATGTTTTTAATAAATGTTATATACGCTATATGTGTAAGTGAGTGTGAGTGTTGTAGTGTGTGTGTGTGTATGTGTGCGTTTGTGTTTGTGTATGTGTTCTAAAATAATAATAACAATAGGGATGAAGTAAATAACACTAAGCTATAATAATAAAATTAAAATGTTAATAAAATATACGTTATATGTGTAATGATGTGGGCGTGTTGTATGTATATAATGTTTTTGTGTGGTGTGTGTGTGTGTGTGTATGTGTATGCGGGCGTGTGTGTGTGTGCTGTGCTGTCATGCGTGTTCGTGAGCGCACGCGGCGGGCGGGGAATATTGCGCCTGCGGCGCGCACGCGGCGCGGCGGGAACGTCGGAAATATTGCGCCTGCGGGCGCACGCGGCGGCGGGCGCGGGCACGCGGCGGCGCGATTACGCGGCGGGACGCACCAGCGGGTGCGGGGTTGGCTGCCTTTGCGGGTGGGGCTCATGCTGAGCCCTGGTGGTTAGCTTATGAACTAGTGAATTAATTATTTTCCGTGAAATATTCTAGTGAAATTAATAATTATTCCTCAATGTAAGTATTTATTATAAATATGATATACACTTAGTAAAAATAAAACACTTTTAATACAAATCAGATAACTTGTGCACCGCTTAACAGCTAAAATGACTATGATTTTAAAATGAGTTTGGGTCTAAAAGATAATAAAACACACACCTGCTCAAATACAAGTTTAAAGAACAAAGTTAATTTTCAAAAGACGATAAAATAATTCTCGACCAATCACATACGAGGTCATATAGAGATAAGGATTACCCCGACCAATCACAAGTAAGGAAAACATTTCCTTTTTACCTGCTTAAAGGATCTTACCGATCCAGCATGTTTCAGTTTGAAATATATTTATAAAAATAATAATAAATTAGGATTATCATCGATAATGAATTATCATTTGACCTTGTATTAGGATTAAATTAGCCCGTCTACAAAAAGGTTTATCCTAAATTTAGGCCTAAATTTAGGCCTAACGTAGTTATTGCACCACATTTTACAGAAAAAGGTCAGTTTGAAATATATTTTGACCTGGAATTAGGCTTAAATCGCCCCGGGATACAAAAAGGATTATCCTACAACACATTTTACAGAGAGAGGTCAGTTTCGTATCTGTAAGGAGTGCGGGTTGTTGTGTTTTCTCGTGATGGATTGTCAATGTACATAGATAATAATAATAATAATAAAGAAAACCTGAATTATTTAAAAAACTTTGAAATTTTTTTAGTTAACATCGAGTGAATAATATAAATGTAAGTGAATAATTGTTATTTTTAAATAAGAACTTAGAAAGATTTTAATAAAATACATGTTATGTTAGCAGAGAAGAACTTATTGTTATTTTTATACTTATTACATGGCTAAAGATGATGTAAAGCAGTAAGTCAATAGAACAAAACGTGGCATAGGCTTGGTGTAGAGGGTGCTTAGCGCGGCGGACCTTTACTGATTTACTGATTTATTGCTTTAAGGTACGTAAAATATATGTTTTTAATAAAATTTCATAAAATTTTAGTAAAAGTTATTTTAAAACTTGATAGTTATAAAATTTATAAACAAAAAGTATTAACAGTTAATAATAAATTCTTTGTTCAAAGATAATGATTGATTTATTATAGAAGTTTTAAGAAACTTTGAAATAATTTTAGTTATATTTGAATGAGTAATATAAATGTACGTGTTTAATTAAAATGTTTTAATAAATTATACGTTATATGTGTAAGTGGGTGTGCGTGTGTGTGGGTGTGTGTGTGGTGTGTGTGTGTGTGTGTGTGTGTGTGTGTGTGTTCTAAATTAATAATTACAATAGGCAGGAAGTAAATAACCACTAAGTATAATAATAAACAATTAAAAATTAAAATAATAAAAATAAAAAAAAAAAAAATAAAAATAATAAAAAAAAAAATAAAAAAAAATAACTAAAAAGAATAATAAAATAAATAAAAAGTATTAAAACAAAATAAAAAACATAATGTTAATAAATATATGAGTCAAAACAGGTTAAAACAGAAAGTTAAAGCAGTAAAGCAGAAAAGTAAAAGGTGTTAAAGCCGAAGTAAAGCAGTAAAGCAGAAGGTTAAAGCAGTAAAGAAGTAAAACAAAAGCATACTAATCCCCTAGGTGTTAGTTATACCACCTCTATTGATTTACTGATTACTGCTTTAAGGTATGTTAATGTATGTGAGTTAAAGCATAAAGCATTTGAGTTAAAGCAGTAAAGCAGAAAGTTAAAGCCAGTAAAGCAGAAAAACAAAAGCCTTACTAATCCCTTAGGTGTTAGGTAAAACCTCTTATTGATTTACGATTTACTGCTTTAAGGTATGTAATGTTTATAAATATTATGAGTTAAAGCAGTAAAGTAGAATGATAAGCCAGATTTATAAAACATGAGTTAAAGCAAGTAAAAAAGCAGAAAGTTAAGCAGTAAAGCAGAGCAGAAAAGCAGTAAAACAAAAGCAAACTAATCCCTTAGGTGTTAGGTTATAACACCTCTATTGATTTATCTGATGTACTGCTTTAAGGTGTGTAAAGTATATGTTTTTAATAAAAGTTCGTACAATTGTAGTAAAATAAAAATGATTTTATATCAGACACTTTGGGCTTTTTCTTCTTACATACAACTTTTTAAAATTTATTAAATTAAAAAGTATTAAGTAAAATATAAAAGATGTGTGAGTTTAAGTGTAAGTGTATCTGTGTGTGGGGGTGTGCGTGTAAGTGTATATGGGCTAGTGTAAGTGTCATGGAGAGTGTAAGTTGACTTATTAAGTGCATTAGTGTGTATAAGTGTCATAGTGAATGTGTGTATAAGTGTGTAGAAAAATACTAACTCATAGCAGGAAGCATCCTAGCAGTTTGTAATATACACCAATCGATCCTCATACCTTTATAACATAGGCGGTAGACACCTATATTAGGGCTATTCTAGGCTCGGGGAGGCTAGAAAAGGCTGAAAAAAGTGGCCACTCAGTTTGGGCCACTATGTGGCACTAAATTGCGCACTATGTGGCACTCCACTTGGCAATTCACTTGGACTCACTGGCACTCATTGGCACTCATCTAATACTCATAGAATACTCATAGAAAACTAATAGAACATCACTAGATACTTCTTACGGAGATTGGGAACCATCAAAGCCATCAAGTTAGGCGCTGGGTCAAAAATTGACCCATGGTATCTGGCAAGGTCAAGGCGAAATATCATTGTGTGTGTGTGTGGTGTGTGGTGTGTGTGTGTTGGTGTGTGTGTGTGGTAAGAAATGGTTTAAGTAAATCTGTGTTGAGTGTAAGCTAAATCTGTGTGTGGAGTAAGTAAATCTGTGTGTGAGTAAGTAAATGTTTAAGTAAATCTGTGTGTCTAAGTAAATCTGTGTGTGAGTAAGTAAAATCAGTGCTGTGTGAGTAAGCTAAATGTGTAAGTAAATCTGTGTGTGAGTGTAAGTAAATCTGTGTGTGTGTGTAAGTAAATCTGTGTGTGTGTGAGTAAGTAAATCTGTGTGAGTGTAAATGTACATCTGTGTGAGTGTAAGTAAATCTGGTGATGTGTTAAGTCAAATCCTGTCTGTGAGTAAGTAAAAATCTGGGTTGAGTGGAAGTAAATCTGTGTTGTTGTAAGTAACATGTCTAAGTAAATCTGTGTCAGTGTAAGTAAATCTGTGTGTGAATAAGTAAATCTGTGTGTGAGTAAGTAAATCTGTGCGAGTGTAAGTAAAATCTTGTGTGTGTAAGTAAATGTGTAAGTAAATCTGGTGTGTCAGTGTAAGTAAATCTGTGTGTGAGTAAGTAAAAATCTGTGTGTGTAAGTAAATCTTTGTGTGTAATGCTTAATAAGTGTCATAGTGTGTATTAGTGTTATAACAAACCATGAAACTCATAAGATTATATAAGGAACCATGAAACTTCATAAGACATATAATATATATTATATATATATATATATATAATATATAAGTTATATATATATATATATATATATGATATATATATATATATATATATATAATATATATATAAATATATATATATATATATATATATATATATATATATATATTGTTGTTGTTGTTGGTGTATATACTGCTCTCTCTCTCTCTCTCTCTCTCTCTCTCTCTCTCTCTCTCTCTCTCTCTCTCTCTCTCTCTCTCTCTCTCTCTCATCTCTCTCTCTCTCTCATATATATATAATATATATATATAGTATATAATATATCATAATATATTATATATATATATTATATACTATATATATATATATAATATATATATATATATAATAATATAATAGCGAAAAAGTCAAATTGTTATGCATTTACATGAGCATGTTTTGGTTAGTGGGTGACTGGGAGAGTAAAATCTCCT
>JABUQX010005475.1:17500-42500 GCA_015478945.1 Trachelipus rathkii | reverse complement strand
AATAAAAATGAATTAATAAAATATCTTAAACTTGAGAACCAAAAATCCTGAATTTATTAAAAAACTTACTAAACTTGTTGAAAATATATATATGATGACCACTATTTATCTCTATACAAAATCTCCATGGGCATCAAATACTCACTTGCCCTGTTAAACCCACTGGTGTAGGAGATTCATTCCAATGGGATGATGAGGAATTATTTTCGGAATAAGAGCATTCACTTAACCTCTTCTCTTCATGTCTATGGTCCCTATTTACCTCCGAATTGTGTTCTAAGAATGAAAATTTAGGGAATAAAAGATTTTAAATAATAATAATGACTATATAGACGAAGAAATGCAATGAAATCTCTTAAAAAAACAATTACAATATCACACACAAATAATTTTTAGTTTTCACTATGTATGTCAAAATGAAAAGGAAAAAGTAGAAAAGTTACATAATCAAATAACAAAATAATGTCATTAAAAATAAAAATAAAAACAAGTCTAGGTAATTAATATATACTCGTATATATAAGTCCAGGCAAAAAGATATACAATATTTATTTAGGGCTAAAATTACAGAAGCCAAAATGAATTTCTTACTCGCTCTCTCTCTTTCGTCAAAACTTCAAGGACCTCGATAAAGAAAATTCCATTCTTGCAATAATTTTTTTTAATTACTTTTAATTGATTATATTATTCTAAAGTCCATCTTATGTCAAAAAATTATGGAGATCGTTTTAAAAGTCAGTCAAATGATTTGTCTGAAATAAGCCAAAAAAAATAAACAAAATAAAAAAGCAACAAAAAGTAGACGTGAGAATAGAAGGAAATAAAATAAAATAAAATTATATATATATATATATATATATATATAATATATATTATATATATATATATATATATATATATATATATATATATATTTATGATATATATAATTTATATTTTTTCATCTATACTACAATATATAATATATATATATATATATAGTATTAGTAATATATATATATAATATATTATATATTATATTATATATAATAATATAATATATATATATAAATAAAAAAAAATAAATATATATATATATATATATATATATATATATATTTATAGTTTTAATTCAAATGCTTGTTCGCTATCTTTTCTATTTATTATTTATTAGTTTTACCCTTTAGCCATTATACATTAGAGAGTTATATTTTATTACACTTTAAAAACAGTTAAAACAAATTTGCAATTCACTAGCATTCTCTCCTGCTGTGGAGCCCCTCTTCAGGTGAACGAATCGATGTTTTGATTTTTTTCCTTTAAGCGTTATTCAGCTGCTTGTTTATTCCAAAGGCTTTTGTAAAAGGGGAAACTGTGCATAATAGCGTTTTGTAGACTATCGATTTTGCAGTCTCCAGAGTCTTGGTTATAATTTGGGATATTATATATGCAAAAGGTTTCGGCCATTTTTCTTTTGTTACTGTTATTTATTTATGTGTTTTATGATACTGCTGTTATTTAAAACAATTCTTAAAAATCATCCAAATTTGTACAAAAAACTCCAAGCATATATGACACAAATACCACAATTTTACGGAGTACCAAAAATTCATAAACCCAATACACCATTTCGACCCATCATTGCAAATACAAACTCCCACACATACAAACTAGCACAGTGGCTGGTTTTACAATTAAAACCATTACCAGGAAATATTTCTGAATCACACTTAAAAAATACAGAAGATTTCATACACAAAACATCATCCCTTAACACAAAAACACATAAATTCATAAGTTATGATGTCACTTCTCTCTTTACATCTGTCCCAGTCACCCAAGCATTAGATTTGTTATCCACATATATAAACGACAAAAATATCAATTTACAATATCCATTCTCCACAATAAAACAACTCATCCTTCTAACCTTAGAACACAATTTCTTCCAACATAACCAAACCTTTTACTAGCAAAAACAGGGCCTGAGCATGGGCTCATCACTGTCCCCCATGTTCATCAACATATACATGGAATTCATAGAACACACTAATAAATTCTCCCCCATCACCTGCTCAAAGATTGCACATGGCTGAGTTATGTAGATGATGTTTTCGTAGCCATCCCAAACAAATCGGACCCCGAAGTCATTCTTAACCTATATAAACAACATTGGCCCAAACATACAATTCACATTAGAAACCCCCCCAGCCTAACACAAACTCTTTACCCTTTTTAGACACATTAATCATGTGGGACCATAACATCAAACCATCCTATACAGTATATAGAAAACCCACAGCCACACCCAACTACATACATTGGTTCTCCGCCCACACAACAAACACTAAACTCGCTACACTTTCCTCCTTGTACCTCCGCGCCTTTAAAATCTGTTCCCCCATTCATTTAAAACAAGAAACTGATTTACTAAAAACAACCTTCAAAAAATTAAAATATCCCAATAATATAATAACCAAAGCATATAAAAAAAGCCAAGTTAAGGATTTATAACATTACACAAAGGAAAAACATAAAAAATAAGGCCTATACCCCATATAACTATACAACACATTCAAAAATGATCACAGGGAGATTTTTACCTCTCCATCAGCGGGATTCGAACACTGGACTCGCGTTGCTGAGTTAACAGTAACCGGATGCTTTAACCACTAGGCCATCCACGTCCCCAAAAAAGAACGCTTCAAACGTAGTTTTTAAAGCACCCGGTTTTCTCATCCCATAAATGCTGAGTACTCAAAGTACTCATTGCTGAATACTTACTATATAAAATGAAAATCTAAATTTTAACAGTCTTTTAATACTGAAGTGAGATTTTGTTTTAGTTAAGAACTCTTTACTGCATAATATTGTAAATTCATTAATTTATCTATATGATTTATTTATTTTATTTTATATTTTTTATTATTATTATGTTATATAATATTTTTATTTAAAATTATCATTATATTGTAAGGCCTTGAAAATGGGAAGAAGTATTTCTTGCCCGAAACTAGTCGGCTAATAAATTATTATAAAAGTTTAAATTCGTTTTGGTATACTAAGTATTTAATATATATATATATATATAATATATATATATTATATTATATTATATATATATATATATATTTTTTTTATATAATATATATTATATATATATATATATATATATATATAATATATATATATATATATTTATATAATATATATATATAATATATATATATTTAAAATAAAAATATATATATATATATATATAATATATATATATATATATATATATATATATATATATATATATATATATTATATATAATATATATATATATATATATTTTTCTTTATTTCTTTATTCTTTCCTCTTTTTCCCATGTTTGGGGGTAAGGTTGCTGTACAAGCATCGGAAAGAAAAGCAGTAGGAGAACATGACAACGTCGAAAAAGAAAGCCAGCCTTACCGCCCCCGCTGTACCATAAATTAGTGAGAGCTCGTCACAGACAGAAAAATCCACCCTAGAGCTCATGGGACGCGACGGACCCTCACTATGGTTTGAATCGTCAATGTAAGGGTTCATCCCCTGGCCCAGGTGGGCCACAACCATGCCCCCATACAAAACCCCGCCATTCTCTCCTATCATTCACCTTTATTCTCGCCTCTGCCAAACTCACATTTCTCTCCTTCAGACATTCGTTCACCGACTCAATCCACTTTCTCTTCGGTCTCCCAGCCGGTCGGTTCCCAACACACTCACCACTATACATTCCCTTAACCGACTATATCATTCATACTTTCCACATGACCAAACCATCTCAACATACTTCATTTATTTCTTCATTTATCCCTTTCTTCACAACACACACTCCACTCTCTAATACGTTCATTCCTCTCTTTTCAATTCTTCTCACACCTAGCACACCCCTAAGATTGTCCATCTGAACACATTGAACTTTAGATCTATACTTCTTATTCCAGACCATAGTCTCACTACCATACAATAACACAGGTAACAACATACCCTCATGTAAGACCCTAGCACACTCAAGACTTAGTCCCTTTTCGTTCACCAACGATTTAATTGCACCAGCCACCCTTCCTGCCTTCAAAACTTTCTACTACACTCTGCATCAGTCGTTCCCTTTCTCAATCCAACTATACCCTAAATTTTAAACTCAGATACTTGTTCTAGCTGCTCACCATCTAACATAACTTCACACTGAGGAGTGTCCTCACTCACAACCATAACCTTACTCTTATCCACGTTTACTTTCAAGCCCCTCCTTTTACACACCCTGCCAAATCTCTCTACCAATCCTCTCAAACTCTCTTCAGATTCGCCACACAGAACCAAATCATCCGCATATAATAGGTAGGGCACCCTCCACTCAACTCCATTCTCCACCATTCTAACACCATTTCCTGCCATCCCACCTCAAATTCTTTCATAACCCCATCCATATACAAATTGAATAAACAAGAGAGACATAACACAAACCCTGTCTTACTCCGCTTTATTAATCCTAAACCAATCACCATTGACACCATTTATTCTACACACGCTTTCACTATCGTCATACATACTTTTGATTCCATTCAGAAGCCTACACCAACACCATATATCACTAACACCTGCCATAGAGCTTCCCTATTAATCCTATCATACGCCTGTTGCAAATCCATAAAATCTAAGTACAATTTCTTCTTCTTCTCTCTCTCTCTCATTTTCTCAGTCATTTGCTTCAATGTAAAAAATTTGATCCACACATCCTCTACCACTCCTAAACGCAACCTTGTTCTTCACCAATCAGTCCTTCAGTCACTCGACGCACCCTTTGGCCCAAATACCAGCATATACCTTTCCTATACAACACTCATAAACTTATTCCCATATAATTTCTACAGTTCCCCTTTCTCCCTTTACCCTTATATAAAGGTACTATACTGCTCTCCTCCAGTCCTTCGGAAACTATTCCCTTCGATAAACGCTTTATTACACAACTTCCAAAGTCCAATCAAATCACCATCTCACCTCGTTCGTGATCATTTCACCAGTAATTTCATCTCATACCTTGCAGATTTACCATTCTTTCAACTTTCCACTCTACCCATTAAGCTCCTCCTTACTAATAACCTCATCCCCCTAAATACCTATTCCTTCTTGCACCATTCAAACCCACACACATTCACTATCACTCTTCATTACTTTTAATATTGTGCAGATTCTCGAAGTGTTCTTTCCACACTCCTCTTACACCCATTTCATCAGTTACAAAAAGCACCATCCCTATTCATTTTCCTAAGCAGATCCCCTTATTCTCATTCTTAAACCTTTCGCTCTTCCTTCCAGAAGAGCTTCCTAGTTCCCTTGTTAGTCCCCATCAATCCTCCTTCCAAAACTGTTCATTTACCTCTTGTTTTTCTTCCTACGTATACACCTTTTAGGATTTCTTTTTTCCTCCTTATATAAATTCCAAGCATACTTTTCTTTTGAGCTTCATTCATTTGTTTTTAGTACATCAACCACGCTTCTTTTTACCTTTAACCGCTTTCATCACCTCTTCATTCCACCATTCACTGTTAACATTCTTACTTCCTACTTTAGACATCCACATATACTTCCTTTGCACTACTAAACAATTGCTTCCTTCATTGCCCCCAGATTTGTCCAGTATCAACTTGTTCACATTCAACCGTTTTACTAGCAAGCGCTCTACATACTTATTCTTATTATCTTGCTCACTTAACTTCTCGCTCTTAATTTACCTACTTCCCTTCGTATCACCTTCCTCTCCATCCAAGCCCCCACTAACTTAATTTTACATAGAACAACATAATGATCGATAATCCCATCCTAACCCCTACTATTTAACATCCAACACGTACTTCAACATCTCTTCTTCACCAACACTAAAACAATCAATCATACTTTTACTTCGATACCATCTCTACCTACACCAACTCTGGTATTACTTATGATACTCTTGTGTTTAAAGAAAGTATTACTTACACACATTACCTCTCTCTTCACAGAAATCAATCACCTTACCATTCTTTCTCATTTTCTCCCGCACCCCAAAACCACCTGTTATACCATCCCTTTTTTTGATCACCTATCCAACCTTTCAGGTCCCAAAACTATCAAATCTGAAGCTCCTACTCACCCATCCAGAACATCATCAGATTACCAAAAATCGTACCTGAAAATCGTGCTCTCTTCAATGGACCATACGTCACAACCACACATACCTTGACCTTTAAATTTAAATTTAACCATTAGGATTCTAGGACTCACACAATCAAAGTAACGACCATGCTTCATACTCACATGTCACTCATCAAATTGAACTCCTCTCTTCTCTCTTTCATTCTCTTCCACAACCAGCACGCACACATTTCACATTCACACCACTTAGTTTCACCTTTTCCTGTTCATCTTTGTTTCAGTCACAGCGAGCAAATCAAATTTGCCCTTTCTAAATAATCCATCACCTCTCTCCTTCTCCTCACAACATTTATTCTCTGACATTCCATGTACCCATACGGTTCATACAATTTCGCCGAAGATAGAAGCGTTTACGGCGATCACGACTTTCTCCGAGGCCTGCATGCATTCCTGGCAAAAAATAGATGGTAGTAGGCAGCCAACCCAACTATCACCTTCCTTTAGTCGGCTCCTACGACACGCAGACATACGATGTGGGGCAATTCTTTCTCCCCACACACAGGGATAGGGTAGTAAGGATGTCTGTGATAAAGAGGGTGGATTGAAAGAATTGGAAAAATTTATGAAAAATGAGGGGAGAGAAGAAGGGAGAGAGAAGTGCATGGGGTAAATGCTAATGCACGAATGCATAACAAATGCACATATAATATATATATATATATATATATATATATATATAATATATATATATATATATATATATATATAGTATATATATATATATATATATATATTATATATATATATATATATATATATATATATATAAATTTATTATGTTTGCCATTCTTAATAATTATATTGCTGAACGAAGTTGACTTTGAGCCAACAAGCTATCCGGGCAAGAAAAGCAAGAGAAGGAATGGACTGGGGATTGCTGCTGTCGTCAAGCCTTTTGACGGAGAAGGAGACGGCGAATCGTGGCTGCTGAAAGTGGAAGTTGTGAAGGGTTCTTTGGGAATGGAATAAAAGAGTGTTTGTAGAGAACCAGCTCTTGGCTTTCGGCGAGTCACGCGAGAAAGAGTACTGCATCCCCATTGCTTCGATGGAAGAGTTCTTAAGTAGAAAAACTAGGATGTCTTTGGATGCGGTGGTAAGCGGGAGATCGTCTTTGTTTCACGGTAGTCTGAGGAAGAATAGTGACGCCAGGAAGAGTTGCAGCGCGGTTGGAGGGACACAGCGGTGCTACAATGTTCAAGCGGACTGCAAGAAAATGGAATATAATATACAAGTTAAAGCAATGCCGCAATTCAAATATAGGAGGAAGTTAAACACAGAGTCAGAGTAATGATCGAGAATCGAAGATTGATCGATCAGGAGGGCGTGTGGTATTATTAGACAAGAGTAGAATATCAAAATGGAGCTTCACATGCGGAGTCGGCGCATTGTATATAGGAGTCTATATATATTAGTATATAAGGTGATTGTAAATGTATTATGTTTGCCATTCTTAATAATTATATTGCTGAACGAAGTTGACTTTGAGCCTACAATAATAACCAAAGAATATAAAAAAGCCAAGTCAAGGTTTTATGACATAATACAAAGAAAAACATAGAAAATAAGTCATTCTTGCCTATACCCCATAAAATATACAACACATTCAAAAATATATACCAAAATATATCACCATAATTCTTGCCAATAACTTAATTCTAAAAAAAGTTCTGAAACCACCGAAAGCTCAAAAAAAAACCTCCATGCATTTACAAAATCCCCTGTACAAATTGTAACGTCCATTACCTAGGAGAAACCACTGACTTTAATAGAAGAACATACCAACACAAATATGCCTTACAAACAGACAACCAAAACTCAGCTCTCACCCAACACTGTCAAACAGAAAATTATCACATAAACATCAATAACAGCAGTATCATAACACATATAAATAACAGTAACAAAAGAAATATTGCCGAAACCTTTTGCATATATAATATCCCAAACTATAACCAAGGCTCTAGAGCAGAGGTTCCCGAACTTTTTTGTCTCGTGGACCACTTGCCATGTTTTTCGGTTTTGGGTAGACCTCCTGCTTACCTGATATTGATTTTTTGCTAAAACATATATATATATTATATTATAATATATTATATATAATATATATATATATATATTATATTATGTATATTATTATATATATTATTAATATATATATATATACTAATATTAATATTATAGCAAAGTTATAACTGACTAATGCGAAAGATTCTCTCTGTCCCTCACTTGCTTCACGTTGTCACGATTTTCCTAATTATAAACAAACAACTGCTTATGGCAAACTCAAAAAAAACTCAAAGCCATGGAAATTAAAAAAAACTCGAGTCATGTCAGCCCGTAATTTATCTATCCGTTGCTAACTACGAATAGAAAAACAAAATTTTCTAAAAAAAAAAAAATAATGTACTTACTTTCTCCGGCGCTCCAAAACAAAATGACATTGATTTGTTTTAACTTTGATCTCACTTTAGATTTGTATATGCCAACTACCAGTTTATATTTTTTGAAAATATTTTCTTAACACTTTCCTTTTTAAGACTCAGGAAACAAATGAACGTATTTGTCTCTCACATTCGTATTTATTGACTGACGAATTGAACAAGTCGCGCAAGTTACGAGTCTTACTTTGCGCTGTCTTTTTTCCCCCGCGAAGGCTCAGAGACAAGGAAATGGACAAGTTTTTCTACTGCGCGTATGCGTGTAACATGATGATACTGGTATATCATTATGTGCAAGTTTTTACCAGTTCAAAGCGAATGGCTGCAACTTATACAATTTTATGAAATTTACTTATTTAATTTAGGTTTAATAATATAATGCTTAAAAGGAAATCACTAATCGTTGACCCCCATTACATTTCTCATGAAACCCCCAAATGATTTTTTAAAAATTGCTGAAGCCTTTTGCATATATATAATATCCAAAACTATAATCACTGCTCTAGAGACTACAAAATCGATAGTTTACAAAACGCTATTATGCACAGTTCCCCCTTTTACAAAAGCCTTTTGAATAACCAAGCAGCAGAATGACACTTAAAGGAGAAAAAAATCAAAACATCGATTCGTTCACCTGAAGAGGCTCCACAAAGCGGGGCGAAAAGCTAGGTATTGTAAAGTTGTTTTAAATGTTTTAAAGGTAATAAAATATACTCTCTAATGTATAATGGGCTTAAAGGGGTAAAACTAATTATATAATATATATATTATATATATATATATATATATATATATTATATATAATATATATATATATATATATATTATATATATATAGATTATATATATTATATTAATTACATATATAATATATATTGAATAAAATAAAAAAATAAATATATATATATATATATATATATATATATATATATATTATATATATATATATATATATATATATATATATATATATATATTAAATATTTAAAAAATAAAAATTGAATTATTATTATTATTATTATTATTATTATTATTATTATTATTATTATTATTATTATTATTATTATTATTATTATTATTATTATTATTATTATTATTATTATTATTTATTAAGTCAACCTAAGGATTTCATTCAGATAATTGTAATAAAAATAAAGTAGGTAAAATAATTGAAGTTAATAATGGGAAAACGAACTTGAAACATTCTCAACAAGGGTTGACTCGAAGAATGAAATTATCTGGAAACAAAAGAAAAACCAAATATATCGAAGAAAAGCAAACGTTTACCGATAGCGCAAAAAAAATCATGAAAAAGAATTTCACCACAGATTACAAGAACGGCAAAGTTTACTAATAGCAGGAAAATAACATGTAAAAGGTATGCACATGTTACTAAAACAACAAACGTTTACTAATAACAGAGTTAAAAACATGGAAAAGATATGCACCACAGAATACAATGACAAAACTTTACTGATTACGCAAAAAACAAAAAACAAACAAACATGAAAACAATGATGAGGTCTCGAAAGAAAGGTTTATGGCAATATATAAGGAGGAAAAAAAGGAAGACTAAAAGGTTGCATACATAGGAGGAAAAAAGAAGAGGTAAATGAACAGTTTAGAAGGAAGATGAAGGGTGATTTACAAAGGAATAGGCAGCTCTTTTGGAAGGAAGTACGAAAGGTTAAGAAGAAAAAGAGTAAAGGGAATCTTTGGAGAATAATGAATGGCGTTGGTGTTTTCGACTAATGAAATGGATGTCAGGAGAGTGTGGAGAAAAACTTCGAAAATCTACATAATATCAGCAGCAATGAAGAGGTGATAGTGAATGTGTGTGGGTTTGATGTTGTAAGAAGAAATAGTTATTCTGGGGATGAGGTAATTAGGAGGGAAGAAGTAATAGGTAGTGTGAGAAAGTTGAAGAATGGTAAATCTGCAGGTATAGATGATAGAATTACCGGTGAAAATATAAAGAAGGTGGTGAGATTATGATTCACGGATATGGAAGTGGTGTAACAAAGCTGTTAATGGAGGGTATAGTTTCGAAAGATTGGAGGAGAGCAGTAATAGTACCTTTATATAAGGGTAAGGGAGATATGGGGAACTATAGGGGAATTAGTTTATTGAGTGTTGTAGGGGAGATATATGCTGGCATTTTGGTTAAAGAGTGGGTCGAGTGACTGAGGGACTGATTGGCGAAGAAGAAGGTGCATTTAGAAGTAGTAGAGGATTGTGTAGATCAGATTTTCACTTGAAACAAATGATTGAGAAAATGAGAGAAGAAGAGTAAATTATATTTAGGTTTTATGAATTTCCAACAGGTGTATGACAAAATTAATAGGGAAGCTATGTGGCAAGTGTTAGCGATATATGGTGTTGGTGGTAGTCTTTTGAATGGAATCAAAAGTATGTATGACGATAGTGAAGCATGTGTAAGAATTAATGGAGTTGAAAGTAAATGGTTTAATTTTTAATATTAATAGCGGAGCAAGGCAGGGATGTGCTATGTCTCCTTGGTTATTTAATTTGTATATGGATGGGGTGATAAAAGAATTAGATATAGGGGTAACAAGGGAAGGTTAGACTGATGTAGAATGGAAGAGAGTGGAGGATGTCCTGCTTATTGTACTCGGATGATTTGGTTAGTGTGGTGAATCTGAAGAGAGTTTGAGAGGATTGTTAGATAGGTTTGGCATGGTGTGTAAGGGAGGGGTTTGAAAGTAGATGTAGATAAGAGTAAGGTTATGGTAGTGAGTGAGGAGAGTCTGCGGTGTGGTCATGTTAGATGGAGAGCGATTGGAACAAGTATCTGAGTTTAAATACTTATTATATATGTTGGATGAAAAGGGAACTGATGATGTAGAGTATAGTAAGAAAGTTGTGAATGGTAGGAAGGTAGCTAATGCAAGTAAGTCCTTGGTGAATACAAAGGGATTAGTTCTCGAGTGTGCTAAGGTTTTGCATAGGGTATATTTTGTTAGTTTATTACCAGTGTTAATGTATAGTAATGAAACTATAATGTGGAATATGAGGTACAATCTGCTCAGATCAACGATCTTAGGGGCATGCTAGGTGTGAGAAGAATTGATAAAATGAGGAATGAACTTGTTAAGGAGTTGTGTGGTGTGAAGAATGGCGTAAATGAGAGAATAAACGAAAGCATATTAAGATGGTTTGGTCATATGGAAAAGATGGATAATAGTCGGTTGGTTAAGCGGATGTAGTGGTGAATGTGCTGGGAATTGACTGGCAGTATGACCGAAGAAAAAGCAGACCGAGTCAGTAAAGGAATGTCTGAAGGAAAGGGACGCCAGTTTGACAGAGGGGAGAAGAATGGTGTGTAATAAGAATGACTGGCGAGGTTTTGTGAGGGGGTATGGTTGTGGGTCTGGCCCAATGAATGAACCCAACATTAACGAGGTGCCTCAGTGAGGGTTCATCACGATCTTGTGAAGCTCTTAGGTGATTTTTTTACTAGTGACAAGCTTTCACTTAAGGGTATGGAGGGATTGGTAGATCAGGGGGGGGCTTTCCTTTCAACTTGGGTCATGTTCTTCTACTACTTTTCTGCTTTCAGTGTGCGCTTCGCACCTCAACCCCAATCTGGGAAAAAGAGATGGATGATATATATATATATATATATATATATATATATATATATATATATATATATATATATATATATTTATTAATTATATATATATTATATATATTTGTAAATAGATATATATATATATATATAATATATATATATATATATATATACCATTGATTTGATTTAATTTTTCTTCAAGTGTCTTCAGCCATGTACCAAGGGCCCGCCTTTCTTCTGGGGACAAAGCTGGGTGAATCAAGGAATATGATAGCAGCTGCCGAGCTTTCTCTAATG
Source organism: Trachelipus rathkii (assembly GCA_015478945.1). NCBI lineage: Eukaryota > Metazoa > Arthropoda > Malacostraca > Isopoda > Trachelipodidae > Trachelipus > Trachelipus rathkii. The sequence goes on along the minus strand of JABUQX010005475.1, from coordinate 29,968 downwards.
AGGAGGGTTGAGAACTGCCTTGCGATATTGCATTGGACAACACCTGAATAAAAGTAAATATTTTTAAATCAGAAATCATATTAATTCATAATAATATTTTTGATACATAAGCTTCTGTTAATATTATCCGTCATTTGACGCAGCACCTCGATCGATTTCGACAAGTCAAAATATTTTTAAAAAAATTATTACAGTTATAAGTTGCTTTGAGGGTTGGGTCTAGACGTATAAATAATCTTGTATCTGTTTTAAAGCAGTTTCACATATAATAATGCTTTTTCTCACTCTGCAGTACTCTTTTTAGGATTTTTTTATGGTCTCTGAATTTGTCTAACAGAAGCAAATGGCACTCTACAAGGTGAACTTGTCTAGCAAAGGAACTGGCACTCTACAAGGAAGGCTACTATAGTATTTGTAGGAACTGCCTGAGTGACCTATACCTAATTTTAATGACACTGAGTAATGATTACCAATCAATCTTTTCTTTAAATTTTACCTAAACAACAAATACAATTTTTTGTTCTTGAAATTGCATATAATTGATTCCGCAAAAAGTATATTATTATTATTATTATTATTATTATTATTATTATTATTATTATTATTATTATTATTATTATTATTATTATACCGAAACACATGCATTTCGATCAAACAAACGGGGTGGGGGTTTCACTTTACCTAAAAAATGGCATCTGTACATTCCATGAAGTCAGAGGTTCACTTGTTAACACACACACACACACACAGAGGCACTAGCAATTCGCGGAGGAATAAAATCTACTTAACTAATTTTAATGGGACTTTATCGACCCCCAAATTCATCCAAAACAGAGTTCATAAATGCTCTCAAAGATGTGATAAAAACACATTTTCTTAACTCTGAAGTTAAAATTGCGGGAGATTTCAACATTGATCTATCCAACAAGAATGCTGCAAATCGGGCAAACTCTCTCAAACTTAATGATATCAAATGGTTTCATCAATTATATAACGCCAACAACACGTCCAAACAACGTCGAAAATAGAAGTCCGTCCTTAATAGATCATATCTGGGGAAATCTTAATTGGAACGTTAAAACCTTCATAATAAAGAATATGTCCGATCATTTCCATGTCTTGCAAAATTTGCCATAAACAAAACTCAAAATTTCACCAATATAAAATGCAGACTAGATGGTGAAAATCAAAGATAAAGTACATAAACAAAAAATGGAATTGACTTTTCATTCACATACAGCGAGAGCATTGCCATAGAAGAAAAATTTAACACTTTCGTAAACATATTGAATAAATGCTAAGGCGAATCATTCCCAATCAAACGAAAAAACTTGGTATTAAAGGAATTCAAAACCCATACCTAACACCAGCTCTGCTAAACTCTATCAGCCAAAAACACAAACTCTACCGTAACTATAAAAACAAAATTATACCATTCCAAGTGTATAAGGCATATGATAGAAGAAAAATTCAACACTTTCGTAAAAATATTGAATAAATGCCATGACGAATCATTTCCCATTAAAACGAAAAACCTGGTGTTAAAAGAATTCAAAACCCATAACTAACACCAGCTCTACTAAATTCTATCAGCCAAAAACATAAACTCTACCGAAACTATAAAGCCAAAATTATACCATTCCAAGTGTATAACATATATGATAAACAATAAAAGGCAGTTCTTAAGAAATCAAAGAGAAAACGCTACTAGAGCAAATTTCAGGATTGTAACAAACAAAGTCTCGAAGGCTACTTGGAGTTTAATCAATAAATTAGTCAACAAAATATAAACAAACAATTTATAAAAGAACCGAATATAAATAGTCAATTAACAACCAACCAAAAGAAAATCGCAGACGGATTAAACGAGTACTTTGTAAACGCCGGTAAGCAAATCTTGAGAGACAAAGACCCTAGTCAAACATCATTTGAAACTTTTCTTCCAGTCTACGAGTCTCATTTTTCCTTTGTTCACATCACAGACTCAGAGGTAAAGAATGTAATCGCCGGACTAACGAACAAAAAATGGGTGTTCATTCATCCTAACTGATCCCGAAACTCGCTGCTGACATAATAGCCACCCCTTTAAACTTGTTCAACGAATCATTTTTGACAGGAAAAGTGATTCCAATACCTAAAAAAAAAAAAAAAGAGACCCTCCCTACCAAAAAATTATAGACCAATAGCAATGACAAATAGTATTAGTAAAATATTTGAAAAAATTATTTTCAATCAGTTAACAGACTATTTTAGATCAAACAATATTCTCAGTGACTCACAATTTGGATTTAGAAAAGGACGCTCAACTTCTGATGTACTTATTTGCTTAACTGAAAAACTTTACAGAAATATAGAAAATAAAGACTCCGCCCTGCTATTATCATTAGATTTTACAAAAGCTTCTGACTACTGAATAAAATGAACAAAATGGGCATTGAGGGGACAAACTTACAATGGTTTAAAAGCTACTTAGAGGAGAGATCTCAATACGTAAAACTAAATGAAACGCATTCAATCACACTTCAAACATCAACTGGCGTACTACAGGGCTCAATTCTAGGACCGTTTCTATTTACGATATATACTAATAATCTGTTCAACTCCCATGAAGTTTATCAGTCTCATTTGCTGATGATACCTCCATCTTAATAAATGACAAAAATGCCCAGTCTCTGTCTTGTAAAGTAATAGACACTTTAACAAAAATAATGAAATGGATAAATGCTAACAAGCTATCTCTAAATTTAAATAAAACATCTTATATTATTTTTAGCAACAAATTAATTGACGATTTCGGTATCAAAATAAATGATATGGAACTGCATAGGGCTTCAAATGCTAAAATGTTGGGAATAAATCGATGAAAAACTGACATTTAAAGAACATGTTAACAACCTAGTTAACCTCCTTCAATTCTTAAAACAATATACTATGCTATGATGCACCCCCATTTACTATACTGTCTTCCAATCTACGGAACCACAAATAACTCAGTAATACATCCTGTAATTGTAATTCAAAAGAGATTTATTCGCTTCATTAGCAATACAAGAGAATTTTACAGACATATGCAACCCTTGTTCAAAAAACTATAAAGATATTGCAGTTTAAAGATTTACTCTATATATCACTACTAAAAGAAATACATAAAATTATTCATAACAATGCCTGCGATACTTGCTAGCAAATTTTCACTCAAACCAAGTAAGGCGCGAGGCAACTCGAATTAATTTAAGAAAATAATACCTACATAAACGCTCCTCTCTAGACTGCAAGCCATCACGTTGTTACAAAGCAGCTAAACTTGCCAACTCGATGTTACGTTATTATTAAAACCGAAAACTTTATTAAGTCTTTAGCTAGAACAAATAAAAACTTAACTAAAAATTAATAAATAATAAACTCAGCGATTTAACTTTTGTAAAATCTAACTACTATTATTATTATAATTTTTTTATCCTTATGATCATATTTATATTATTATTATTATTATTATTATTATTATTATTATTATTATTATTATTATTATTATTATTATATTATTATTATTATTATTACTTTATTATTATTATTATTATTATTATTATTATTATTATTATATTATTATTATTATTTTTATTATTATTGTATCACTATTTTTAGCATTTTTAACACTATTTGACAATAATGATAGTTATTATTCTTTATATTACTATTACTTATTATTATTATTATTATTATTATTATTATTATTATTATTATTATTATTATTATTATTATTATTATTTGACTATCATTTTATATTTACTGCAATTATCTTCACTATCAATATAATAACCACAAATTACCTTGGTTGTTGTTACCGTAGTATAACCACTCTTAAAAATTGTTATTATGCATTATTATTAGAATCAAAATTTATCTAGAATTATTATCTTAAATTACTACAATTTATAGTAATTATTTATTACTATTATTACTGTTGTTGTTGTTGTTGTTGTTGTTGTTATTAGTCTTATTATTAGTTAATTATTATTATTATTATTATTATTATTATTATTATTATTATTATTATTATTATTATTATTATTATTATTATTATTATTATTATTATTATTATTATTATTATATTTATTATTATTATTATTATTATTATTATTATTATTATTATTATTATTATTATTATTATATAACATAACATCATCTACCTTTTTTCCCAAGACTGCTTCATTTGCAACTGGAAACAGAATAGTAGTGTAGAAGAATATGACATAAGTCGAAAAGAAAGCCTAGCCTTTACCGCTCCCTTAATACAATTCTATTAGTGAACTCGACAGTGCATTCTGAACCCACCTAGAGCTTCTCACGGGACGCGACGGACCCACACTATGGCATATCGTCAGTGTAGGGTTCATTCCCTGGCCTAGGTGGGCCACAACCATACCCCCTCACAAAACCCCGCCATTTACTCCTATTCTGCACCTTTTTCTCGCCTCTGCAACTCATTTTGCTCCAGATATTTCCTTACTGACTCAATCCACTTTTTCTTCGGTCTCCCAGCCGGTCAATTCCTAACATACTCACCACTATACATCCGCTTAACCAACCGACTATCATTCATCCTTTCCACATGACCAAACCATCTCAATGTGCTTTCATTTATTCTCTCATTTACCCCCTTCTTCACACCACATAACTCTCTAATACGTTTATTCCTCATTTTATCAATTCTTCTCACACCTTCACGCCCCTAAGATTATTATTATTAATTATTATTATTAAATTATTATTATTATTATTATTATTATTATTATTATTATTATTATTATTATTATTATTATTATTATTACTACTACTGTTATTATTTTTATTATTGGGTCATTCCAAGTCACTTCAACACGACATTTTCCCTGACTCCTTTCGATTTGCATGAAAATTGGCACACTAACAGATCTTGTTGAGAAAATATGAATGGCGTTTATTGCAGGTCTCTAGCTCATACGGTTCAGAAAATATGACCTTTGAAACTTTGGTCAAAATGTTCAATTTTGAGAGAGTAGTCCTAGGTCAAAATACAATATCTCGGCTTCTATGGCACTTAGAAGCATCGTGTAAAGACCATTTAATAGATCTTGAATAGCTGTACAACATTTATTTAGATGATTTTGACCTCGGAGGTCAAATAAAAAATTTGACCTTTTGGTGACCTTGACCTTGACCTTGAAAAAAAAACTATTATTCGATTTTTTTCAAACGTTGCTCAATTATTGTTATATATGTATATTTCATTTTTTTTAATGAATTAATTTTGGTTTTGGCTTGGTTTAGAAAATATAAGCAATTTAATAAGTACAAATATCACATTTTTCACTTTTTTGCAATTTTTATCTCATTCAATGTATAGTCCCAACATTTCCATTTCTCTCTCTCTCTCATATATATATATATATATATATATATATATATATATATATATATATATATATATATATATATATATATATATATATATATATATATATATATATATATATATATATCCCTTTTTCTATAAGGTAATAAGATAGATAAGAAAGGTGTACTAGATAAGATAGGTATAGAGATAATAAATCATTAATTATAGTATATCATATATAAAGTAACTTTAACCATATATATATATATATATATATATATATATATATATATATATATATATATATATATATATATATATATATATATATATATATATAGGGAAAACTTTAAATAATGATTTATATCTCTATACTTATCAGGTATCAGGTAGAAAATATAGATAAGAGACCTTAATGGTTTATGAGATTTTCATATTTTTTTTTTTTTTATAAAATTTTAATATTTTATATTCACTTTGGGAAAAGAAAATATTTCAGTAGTGTGATAAATTTCACAGTAAAACGTTTTCCGCTTTCAAATCTTTGGTTGTTTTAAACCATTACTCTTTTTTCTTTATTTTGTGTATATAAAGAGGCTATCCTGTGTACTGTGAACTATAGATAATTTCATGTGAACATTGTAAGTGTAAGATATTTGATATATATATATATATATATATATATATATATATATATATATATATATATATATATATATATATATATATATATATATATATATATATATATATATATATATATACATACATTTATACATATATATATATATATATATATATATATATATTTTTTTAGATGGATCAAATTCGATAACAATATTAAATAGTGGAAAATTTTGTTTTGACCCTTTTAATGTACATAAAAAAAAGATAAAGAAAAATCTTCTAAATGTGACAAAAAATTTGATTGATAAATATCCTAATTTAAATTTTGAGATATACCACAAATTATGTAGTAACTGTCGCAAAAAGTTAACAAAGGATCAAAGTGAAAAGGGTTCTTCATCAAGTCAATCATTGCATTCCTCTCCTGAAGTGGAGTCTGCCCAACATGAAGTTGATGATGATGGTGCTCAAATGGAATATGAAGTTAGTGAAATTAATAAATCATTGGTCTCGCTTGAAGAAACACCAATTAAATTATCTAAACTATCTGGCAAACCCAGTTATGCCAAGAAAAAGCTATGTAAAGTAACAACAGCTTATAAAAGGAAACTTGAACTAGCCACTGGGCAACCAATTACAGACAGTGACACTGATAATACAGAAATAGAAATTCTTCAGCAGTTAAAAGAAAAATTCAATGAGGAATCTACAAGCAGAAGTGAAAAGCTTTCTATTTTAACTATCTTGCCAAAACGCTGGCCATTAACAAGAATAATGAAAGAGTTTAATTGCTCCAATTTCATGGCTAGGCAAGCAAAGAATTTGGCAAAAGAGAAAGGAGTGTTCTCAACACCGAATGTAAGATTAGGAAAAAGACTAGACAGTGAACACATTTCCATTGTAATTGACTTCTATCATTCAGCAGATGTGTCCAGAGAAATGCCAGGAATGAAAGATTGTGTGTCTGTAAAACGAGTTGATGGAACAAGAGAAAAGAAGCAAAAGTTTCTAATCCTGTGCAACTTAAAGGAAGCATATCAGCTTTTCAAAGAGAAGCACCCAGATATCAAAATCGGGTTTTCAAAGTTTGCAGAACTTCGTCCAAAAGAATGTGTATTACCAGGGTCAAGTGGTACTCATGTTTGCCAGTCGAACTTTTGAAAAATTTAAATTGTTAAAATAAAGGGTATCAATATTTTTTGTTTATATATATATATATATATATATATATATATATATATATATATATATATATATATATATATATATATATATATATATATATATATATATATATATATATATATATATATATATATATATATATATATTATATAATATTTTATTTAAATAAAAAGTTTTAAAATAAAAGATAGCTTCTTTCATCAAGTGTCATCATTATATAACCTTACAATATATCGATAAAATAAGAATCACTCTGTAATTTTAAAAAAAGTGAAAAAATGTGATATTTGTACTTATTAAATTGCTTATATTTTCTAAACCAAACCAAAACCAAAATTAATTCATTAAAAAAAATAAAATATACATATATAACAATAATTGAGCAAAGTTTGAAATAAATCGAATAATAGTTTTTTTTTCAAGGTCAAGGTCAAGGTCACCAAAAGGTCAAATTTTTTATTTGACCTCCGAGGTCAAAATCATCTAAATAAATGTTGTACAGCTATTCAAGATCTATTAAATGGTCTTTACACGATGCTTCTAAGTGCCATAGAAGCCGAGATATTGTATTTTGACCTAGGACTACTCTCTCAAAATTGAACATTTTGACCAAAGTTTCAAAGGTCATATTTTCTGAACCGTATGAGCTAGAGACCTGCAATAAACACCATTCATATTTTCTCAACAAGATCTGTTAGTGTGCCATTTTTCATAAAAATCGAAAGGGGTCACGGAAAAAATTGCCAAAAAATGGTTGAAGTGACATGGAATGCCCCTATTGTTAAACTTGTCCCCACAGGACCCCACTATATTTATAAATGTTATTATTTATATTATTATTATTATTATGTTAATTGTTATTATTTTGCTAATATTATGTATTCTAATTGTATTAAAATTGGTTTTGGGATTACATTAAGCTCAATCCTTAAACCCAATTCCTTATGTATGATTTTAATTATTTTATTTTGGGGCTCAAAGGTCACTACACTCTGTTGCAATTAGTAGCCCTCTTTCAGAAATTGAATATCATTAAGCATTAAGCAACTAAATATTATAATATAGGTTAAACCTAATGATGTATATTTTCTGGATAAAGCATAGTGATTAATTGATTATTATTATTATTATTATTATTATTATTATTATTATTATTATTATTATTATTATTATTATTATTATTATTATTATTATTATTATTATTATTATTATTATTATTATTATTTAAGAGGAATACCATACCTAAGCAAAAAAAACAAAAAACAAAAAAAAACAGACTATTTTTATGATTGAAAAAATTAATTATTAAATATAATGATAACTAAAAAAAAAAACAAGTAAAAATAAATTTAAAAATCCCAAACCGGTGCCCATTCAATATGGGCTACAAATTACAATAAATATTATCTTTAAAAAAGGCCAAAAATATCAAGCTTTAATTACAAAATTGAAAATAAAAGAAAATATTGTGACAAACAAACAAAGGCAACAAATTGAACCTCTACTTCACTACTACAGGAGCTGATACATTACAGCTGAATACCCCTAGAAAAACTGTTCTTTGACTGACTATTTAGAAACGTACAAGGGTGAAAAAATTTTCTTTATCAATCATTTTCTGTTATGAGGTTAAGTGTGTTGCAAATGATGCAAGAGCAAAACCTCTGACATCTATAACGTCCCAAATTGGGTTTACAAGTATTGCATAGATAAGATCTAACAGGTATTAGCCATCATATACAAAAATTTCCAGAATAGTTAAATTTGTAACAAAGTTAAAAAAGCAGAAGTCGCTGTTAAAAAAATTTCCCATTTCAATTCTGTCATAAAATTGTCAAAATTTTAAAAATTTGGTTTCCATCAAACATTAATTATTTACATGAAATGAGCTAGCCTCCCAAATGCTTAAATTTGGCTTAACTAAAAAACAAAACATGAAGCTCTCTTATAGAACTTACTAAAAATATATATACAACGCACTGAATAACCAATATATTCACACTTATGTGTACTATAGCTATTAGAGTTCTCTGCAGATTTGATGTAATTATACACAACTTGTTTCCTAAGCAAATAAGAATGACGTTCTTACAGGTGGCTCATCAAACAATTTTACTCAGCTGCTCAAACCTAAAATGTTATGATAGGAGGTACATCCTCCTTCTCCACTTCAATGATCCTGTACATGCTAATAACTTTCAAATTGTTAAAACTTTTTACATTCACAATATTGTAGACAACACTTATACTAATATCGGGATGCGATAGATACACTGAATCCTTTGATTAAAAAAAAATTAAATATTGTAAAACAATTAGAAAGACATGCTTTCCTAAATTTACTAAAAAACTTATTAAAAAATCTACAAAACAATGTTCAGCTAAAATGTCAAGATAAAAGACGTTATGATAATTTGGTTCTCATTCACAAAATTATTAGCCATTTGTTATCTTCGATGATATAAACTCTCTTAAAAAAGAAAAGAAAATTGTAAGAAAATTGTCCTATACAAATATGTATAAAAAACATAAAAGACTTACTACTGTCTTGTTTATCCTCCAGTATTCTATGATCTAACGGTACTTGAGTTTGCAAGCAAATACTTGTTATGAACCAGTATTAGATGTACTCAAAAAGTATTTTATAATTCATGTATTATCAGGATGTTAAGAGTTACCGTAAATAATTATAAATTTTTTCGAGTTCAAGCTACAGGATTACCTAAACCTTTAAAATGATGTAGTGACTTTAATGTAAAAATAGCACGTCAAATAACCTGCCGACAAACAAAATTATGCCTATGTAAATTGTGAGACGAATAATCCATAGCACAAGATACTATACCTTAGTAAAAGCATAATACACCCTAACAATGACAATTCAGGATAGAAAAATGACTTGGACTTAAAATTATTCAAGAATCAACTGCTCTCGATTCAATTTGCGGAAATACCAAAATATACCTGTAGAAACATTAAGTAAGATGGATTTCGTTTCATTATTAATTATTATTACTATTAATAATTAATGTTATCATTATTCATTATTATTATTATTATTATTATTATTATTATTATTATTAGTAGTAGTAGTAGTAGTAGTAGTAGAAGTAGTAGTAGTAGTAGTAATTATTATATTATTATTATTATTATTATTATTATTATTATTATTATTATTATTATTATTATTATTATTATTATTATTATTATTATTATTATTATTATTATAAGTTGTAATTCAATAACTTTTAACATTTGAAATAAAAATAAGGCCTGTTTCAGAAAAGAAATTGACATTTCCCCATGTTTATATAAACATATTTTTACAAAATGATAGGTAGCATGGGTATATAACATTTAAATATCACTTCAAGAAATAATTTTGATCTATTTTTTTCAGCTCAATATTTCTTATTATTAAACTGATAAATTTACTGAAAAGTATTTATGCGTATTAGGTATTTATTTTTAATAATAATAATAATAATAATAATAATAATAATAATAATAATAATCAATAATAATAATAATAATAATAATAATAATAATAATAATAATAATAATAATAATAATAATTATTTTCATTAATAATAATAAAAATAATTTATGAGTGAGGTGCCTTTCAAAATACGATAAAGTTAATGCCAAAAAAATTTCCATTACCCAAACTGTGACAAAATAAGCAATTACTCTATATAATATATATCATATACAGATTTATTTATAGTATATTAGATATATATATTATAGTATAATATATATATATAATATAATATATATATACTATATATATATTATAATATATATATAATTTTACTTAGCGTTAAGAGTGAGGTAGTGAGCCTTGGCTTTCTCCATTTGATGGGTGAAGAAGAGGAAGATGATGTAACAAGTCCGATGCAGCACTATCACCAAGCATTCATTTATGTGTGACACCATGCTGTTCATATTATAATATATATAATATATATATATATATATTATATTATATATATATATATATATTATATTATATATATATATATACTTTATATATTTATATATATATATATATATATATAATATTATATTATACTATATCTATATATATATATATATTATATAAAATCATCTGTGTTCAAGTTTAAAGCGTAAACCAGCAGCAACTCCTGTTCTGAAGCAAGAAGTTATTTCGCGACTTAGTATTAGAGACCTGTACGGGTAAGGTTAAGTTAGTGAGGTCGTGTCAGTCCCGGCTCAAGGGCGGGTACGGGCGGGCTGAATCATGTTTAAAATATTAATTGACGGGCCAAACCATGCTAACGCAACAAAAATTAACGAGGCAGAAAAAATAATACTATTTATCTGGTTGCGAAAATTTACAAGTTTTATGTACAAAAAAAATTTCAATAAATAATAATAATAATAATAATAATAATAATAATAATAATAATAATAATAATATTAATAATAATAATAAAAATAATAATAATAATAATAATAAATAATAACAATAGATATAATAATAATAATAATAATAATAATAATAATAATAATAATAATAATACATTCAATAAAAAGTAACCTAAGTTACGAAACATTTCTATTACATATATAATATTATATATATTTATAAATTTTATCCCATAAATTTGAATAAATACTATAATATATATATAATAATAATTATAATAATATATTCAATAAAAAGTAACCTAAGTTACGAAACATTTCTATTACATATATAATGATACATTTATTTGACGTAACAATGAAATACAATAAAACTAAAACAAATAAATAAAAAAAAATCATGGATCAAGTTTATCATTGAGGTGTACAGCCATAAGTTGTACACGTATTTTACGTACACAAGAAATGGAACACGAAAACATATATAATTAATTCAAGATTTTTTTTCCCCCTTTTCAGAAATGGATATTGCCTATACTAAAGGACAAAGTCGTATTTATCGGCTCTAAATAAATAAATAAAATACCCCCTCCCTATATTTCCCCCGCCCTAGTGAAAATAAATAAATAAAATATCCACTCCCTATATTTCCCCCGCCCTAGTGTTAGGACGTAAAGTTACGATTTTACGTCCTGTAGGTGGGACCCTTCGAGAGAGTTTCCTGGATTTTCGATGGCCTACTGCAGGCGTGGTGCGGTGCATTATGTGGTACAAAGTCAGGTGATGCGGTACACTACTCGTGCATAACTTGTAGGTGCTGTGGGGTAAACTGCTCGTATTATAAATTCCAGGTGCGGTGCAATGTGGTGCGTCTGACTAAGAATATCGTG
>JABUQX010005475.1:7500-15000 GCA_015478945.1 Trachelipus rathkii | reverse complement strand
CTAATTTTTTTCTTTTTTTTTACATTTTCCGAACTAAAATTTTACCAGGATTCCAAAAAATGTATTCCTTTTCGCTGTAGCTATTGTAGTTTTTGAAATATGTTTTTTATTTATTTTTTTTCTTACATTTTCCGCACTAAAATTTTACCAGGATTCCGACAATGTATTCCTTTTCCCTGTAGCTATTGTAGTTTTTGAGATATGGATTGTGGTTTTAAAGTGAATTTCACCATATATATATATAGTGTCGAATAAAATAATTAAACTTAAAGGGCGTCAAAATGGAGGGGAGAAGAACAAAAGTTAGTAGTATCTTAAGGCAGACTCCAACTTAAAATTAAAAACGCGTCTGTTCTCAACTCGTTTACGACCAAAACTCAGGAAAAAATGTGATTGGCCAGATAAATGGGGTAGTAGATTACCGAAATCCGTAAAAAAAAGTGGGAGTCGGGCTCCACCTCCTAATCATGTCAATCGGTAATAAAAAAATTGATGAATAAATTTGTGAGAAGAGGTGGTGTTTTCCTTTCCTAAAAAAAAAATAAAAATAAAAAAAATAAAAACAAAAATTAAAAAAAATAAATAAAAATAAAATAAAACTTCAGTAATGTATATTTAATTTGTGAGGAGAGGTGGTGTTCCTCTCCGTAATTCAAAGTTAAAATAACTTTAGTTAAAGGGGGCTATGAGAAAATCGATCTTTTCCCAGATATATCTGTAAGACCAGGTGGTCCTTTGTTTAGTTAAGATTAAAATTAACACATGTTTAACTGAAGTGCAGTTGAGTCTACCTGTGGTGTAATAGACAAATATCTTTTGGGTTTCTGTAATGTTATTCAATCTTCAGCACCGGATAAAACCGGTGGTTCACTTAAAATATAATAAAATCACAAATCTGCAAAGGTATCTACAGTATATCGTACAATACTTTTATAGAAGTATAATTAAATTATATTAAATTAGATCGCTAATATTCGAACGCTTCAATGTACGGAGAAACCTAGCACATAAATATGAAGTTAGGTGGAGACGAAGAGGTAGAAACAAAGAGATAGAGGAGTAAGAGGTAGAAACAAAGAGATACAGGAGTAAGATGTTTATACTAAGAGATAGAAGAGATGTGCTTATTATGTACACTCGAAACGCGTATGTATCACCATAAGTGAATGCTTCCAGAGTCCGAGTCTATCACACACACAAATCTACGGCTGTTAAACACCGGTAATAAGAATTAAAAGATTTTAATTTCAGAAAGGACAATTTTACCAATTAGTTCAGAATTTTTAATTGATATTTAATAATTAAATTTAAACTTAAAATTTTAAACATTCAATTAAATTTAATAGAAAATTTAATATATGAAATTTAATAAACAAGAGAAATAATATGATCCTTACAAGAAAGATTCGGAGAAAAAGAAACCCCCAAGAATATTAAGTAAAGGCGAAGGCTTCAGTTGTATGTTTTAGAAGATATTGTAATTGTATGGAATATACTGCAGAGTAGAAAGATAAAGGAATCGAGTTATTGAGATTGAAAACAACCAGTTGATTGGGGGGAGGGGGGGGGAAATCTTCAAAAATGAAAGGGGAGATTTAATGCTTGAAGTTGTCATCATCATAAGTGTGGGTTGGTGATGAAGCGAGATAAATCATTAATGGAAAGTAGAAAAAAACAGTTGATCATAGACAAAGCCTTTTAAAGAACATCATCACTCATTGGATAGATTTGAAAGATGGATGTTGACAGCCAACAAGAGTTGCTAAAGAACGACCGACCGAAAGAAAAAGCAAATCAAAGAGGTGACAAACAAAAACAGAATGAGGAAAGTTTAGATATCAAAACTTTGTACCACTCTCATTAATTATATTACAAGCTAGCTGGCATTAACTCAATTGCATATTATTATTATTACATATTACACACACACATACACATTACACACACACATATTATTACATACATACACACATACACAAATATTTTATGCATATTTTATTTTTATTATTATTTTTACATACATATTACATTACACATACATATTATTACATACATATTATTTACATATATACATATCTTACATATTATACATATATACATATATTATTACATATTATTACATACATATATATACATACATATATATATGAGCATATATATATATATATATGACATATACATATACACATATATACACATACATACATAGCATTATATATATATACATGATATATATATATATATATATATATATATATATATTATTATCCCTTGGCTATTTAATTTATATTTGGATAGGGTGATGAAAGAATTAGAGGTAGGGGTGGTAGGGAAAGGTGTTAGACTGATTGGAGAATGGATGGGAGTGTTGGGTTGCCCTGCTTTTTGTACGCGGATGATTTAGTTTTGTGTGGTGAATCTGGAAAAAAGTTTGAGAAGATTGGTAGAGAGGTTTGAAAGTAAATGTAGATATAAATAAAGGTGTATGGTAGTCGTGGGTGAGGTGAGTCTGCGGTTATGCCTTCAGTTATGTACTTTGTGTAAGTATCTGAATTTAAATATTTATTATATATGTTGGATGAGAAGGAAACGGATGATGCAGAGTGTAGTGCAAAAGTTGTGAATGGTAGGAAGGTGACAGGTGAAATTAAATCCTTGGGATACAAAGAACGAGACTAAGTCTTGAGTGCGCCAGGGTTTTGCATGAGGGTATATTGTTACTTGTGTTAATGTATAGTAGTGAAATTATGGGATGGAATAAGAGATATAGATCTAAGGTGCAATGTGTTCTGATGGATAATCGTAAGAGCGTTAGGTATGAGAAGAATTGATAAAATGAATGAACGTTTTAAAGAATTGAGTGGTGTGAAGAAATGCGTAAATGAGAGAATAAACGAGTATTTTGGAATGTGTTTGGTGATGTAGAAAGAATGAAAGATAGTCGGTTGTTTAAGCTGATTATAGTGGTAAGCGTGCTGGGAAACCAAGGAAAAAGTGGATCGAGTCCGTAAAGGAACGTGAGTTTGTGGCAAAGGCGAAAAGAAAGGTGCATAATAGGAGTGAATGGCGGGTGAATGAGGGGGTGTGATAGTAGGCCTAACCCAGGGATGATCCCCACATTGACAAGATATCATATTGAGGGTCCCTCGCGGTCTTGTGAAGCCCTAGGATAGATATTTTAGACTGCGACGAGCTCTCAGTTAAAGGCATGGAGGGGTTGATAGGGGGGTGAGGTGGCGACTTTCTTTTCGACTTACGTCATCTCTCTTCTATTTAACTGTCCTATATTCAGTGCATGTTACGCACCCCAACCCCACATCTTAGTGGGAAGAATAGTGGAGGATATATCTGTATATATATATATATATATATATATATATATATATATATATATATATATATATATATATATATATATATATATATATATATATATATATATATATATATATATATATATATTACTAAGCCTAATTTATTTATTTTAGGTTTACAATTAGATTAAAAAGACAGGTGAAATACAAAAAATTGTTTTTATTGAAATGTTCCCACACTATAATTTTGTACACTATATAATATATAATATAATGTATTATGAGAATATTTAGTGTGAGAGAAAAAGAGTATATATATATAGAGATGAGAGTATATATATATAAATATATGTCTAGAGAAAGAGAATATATATATATATATAGAAAATAAAATGTGACATGTTCTTTCCATTGGGGTTTTTCAAATGGAGATAATACCGGTATATTCATTATTAAAGAAATGTATAAGTTCAATAATAATAATAATAATAATAATAATAATAATAATAATAATATTAATAATACTATTATTATTATTATTAATGTAGTGATCATGGACTATCGTAGTGGACTCTGCCTCTAAATTAGGCTCTTATATATGCATAATTGCGGCTAAATTTATAAAAATTTTCGCAACATGAACAGCCGACCAAATAAATCCGGTTATACAATTTGCTAGTTAGCACATTCGTAGGTAAAATATCAGCCAATTAGAGTAATTTCTGCATATATATATATATATATATATATATATATATATATATAAATATCTATATATATATATATATATATATATATATATATATATATATATATATATATATATATATATATATATATATATATATATATATATATATATTTATTTGTTTTTTTTTTTTTTTTTTTTACTGGACAAATTGGGCATGTTCACAGGGAAGTTGATATAATTAATTGAACAAACCTGTGGGCGGGTCCTGCCTGTAGCTTATCTTAAATGTTGCAAAAGAAAATTTATATGATGTACCGGTTATTCAGTGGGTGAAGGTAGCACCAGCCTCCACTAAACAGCCAAACATTTATCCTAACCACAACTACCCTTAACGCGCACACGACCGGGTGCTCGGAAATAGTTATGGTTAAAAAAAAGTCGTTAAATTTATTATTGTACGCACGTAGATGAAGCCATGCTCATTACCTTCCTTAATACGACTGTAATAAATAAAATAATATAAAATATTGTAAACGATGTTTTTACCAATATATAAAAAATAATAAATGAATGAATGGTTGCTTGTTCTCCCCACTAATATAAAAATTAAAAAAAGAAAAATGATTCCTATCATAAACGCCAGAAAAGAGAAAGGGTTTTACCTTGGTGAAAATAATAATAACAAATACTTTTGTTTTTATTTACCTCACCTGTTAGTTTTAACAATTGATGATTGATGAAACCAATCACATGATTGTAACAACTATTTTGATGTACAATTGATCAAATGGCTACAATAATAATCATATTATATGTAATCAATGGCCAACATTAAAAGAAACATTATTAATATATGATGGTGTATTTAACATAGAAGTTTCTATGTTTTAGAACACGTTACGGTATCCTAGTAACCTATTATATTCCTCCACCAAATAAAAATTAAACATATAATAACTGTAAATTTAATAAAATAATATTTACTAATTATTTTTATCTATATTCTATATCTATATTTTATGCAATATATTCTATATAATATTCTATGTAATACCAAGAATAAATAAATAAATAAATAAATAATGTTCGCAAGCGATATCTATGACAAGGAATGAGCTCTATCGGCCGAACTCAAGCTTTTATACACCTGATAAAGCGCGCGAAAACGGTTGGCAATGAGTATAAAATCAATAATTACAGTTTATTCATTTACTATAAATAAAATCAGAAATGACTTTTAAACTTGTGAAATATATTTACTATTAGCGATAAAAATATTACACAAAAGTCCCGACTACCAAAAAAAAAAAAAAACATGACAGCAATTTTAGAGGTGAAATACGAAAATTTTCATTAGCAACTTGATATAATTACTAATGGAAAATAAATGAAGAAATTTACTAGTACGTAATTAACAAGTAGGATGATTAAATATGCACCAGTAAATCAGTATAAATTGTGACTAAAATGATGTGGAATTTGAACTCCGAACTGAAATATCAAATGAAAATTAGATTTAGATTTTACAAAAGAAGGTGAACTTCTCACCCTTTGTCATGGGTCAAAGGCCGGAATTAAACTACGAAACCAATATAAAATAAAAGAATGGAGTTTTGTGTTTCTGTGAATATATAATTATTTATATACTAAATAATTATAAAGATATGAGTTTCAATCGAAACTATTAAAAGAGGATTGTCAGAATCTCGGCCAAGAAATTGTCATTGGTTCTATGACTTAAATGTTAATAATTTCAAAACCAGATATGCTAGCAATATGGAATTTAGAGTGATACTTCAATTAATGGGGATGGCAGTCCCCAAAAAAAAATAAACATTAACATGGAATATCTATGTGAATATTCCATCAAATGAATTTTCCTTTGCAGGGTAGATGAGTATATCAAGACGAAGATAATGGTACAAGTCCCATGTAGATTGGTTCAGTATAAAAGAAGTCATAAAGAGTCTTTTCAGTCATTTCCACGATATCTAAAATAAGATTTTTATTTGTGGACCGATTGTACTTTTACTTTCAAATTTTTTTATAAAATGTATTCCATTTTTTTAGGACACATAACGTATACGGTATATATATATATATATATATATATATATATATATATATATATATATATATATATATATATATATATATATATATATATATATATATATATATATATATAAAATATATATTTAAAATATATTATTAATTAATATTATTAATGTGTTTTTTTTTAATACAAGGCTAACTACCCGATAGTTTGATCATTCATTTATTTAAGGGCAATCAAAATTTACTGGTTGCGTTTTAAAAAGTTAGAATGTAATACAATCGAATGAAAACACACACCAAATGGCGAAATGAATATTCAGTCGAAAAATAAGTAAAAATATGTTCTTACATTATAGTCTTAATATTACTTAACAAAATTATATGTTGTAAAGAATATTCAGTTCCTGGAGATAGTAGAATAGATAAGATATGGAATAACCTTTTAGATGTTATGGACCAAACAATAGGAAAATGACGACGGCGAATGGGGCCCAATTGAATACAATCAATAAAGATATGGTGAACAGATTGCTGGGTATAGCGACGGCAAAATTTGCAGATGGGAGGAGGATCCCGTAACATGTAGTGACTGTGAGTGATATTGGTGTGGCCACGGAGGCGTGCAGGTATCACCTCGTAAGCGCTTTCGTCGGTGAGAGGAAGACCACTCACTAATGTTCGGCTTTATACTTCTAAGTTTCCCCCCTCGCTGATCATTTACCCAGCACTCCTGCCAGTAAAACCGGAAGCTTTGTCGAAGAGCAGGATAATAATCAGTTGATGGGAGGCGACCTTGTCGAATGGCATCGGGAAGAACAGCTCCGGAAAGAGGAGGAGGCCATTCTGGTCTCTCTGTCAGCGATTTCGTTACTTGAGAGAGGGGTCCAACATAGTATAATTTGTTTCTTGCGATGAGAGTGGAACAGCCGAAGAAATTGTTGTACAGCGGATATCATTGTGTTTTAGAACAGGTATTTCTCTAGCGCCCTGAGGGCGCTGAGCGAATTTGAATAAATGACATGAGTGGTCTTAGTTAGGGAATAAAATTTGAAAGAAGGCAATCATTATGGCCATAGTTCTGCCGTAAAAATTGCTGAAGCATGAGGGGGGGGGGGGAGGGTATGGGAGAGGCTGCGGTCAGGAAAGATGTGGTGACGCACCCACACCTTCCCTGTTTTGTATTTTCATCAGTAAACACCGTGGAGTAAATCAACCGTGAACTGCGGAATGAGACAAAATGATGCCTTTAACAAGGTTGCCGGTGTGGCTATATTTGGAGAGATGTCAGGACGAGGAAGATAGTGGAAGCAGGGATGCCAAGATGTACACCATCTCCTTTTGCAAAGGGATGCTGAGGAAGCTAAGGATGTTATAAAACCATGCTCTGCAAATGCAATAAGGAGGATTCTGAGGTACCTCGCAGAATCGGTGTCAGAG
>JABUQX010005475.1:0-2500 GCA_015478945.1 Trachelipus rathkii | reverse complement strand
GGAATTTTTAAAAAAATTTTAAAAATATTTATATTTCTGATATTTTTATTATTTATAATTTAAATGTTCAGTAGATCTTAATATTGTGATAGTATTAATTTGATAGAAAAAAACACAAGTCTAAGTTATATTTATTAACATTTTTCCAAACGTGAATTTTTCCAAAATTATGAATTTTATTTTGATGGTTATTATAAATGAAATTGGAAAAAAGAATTATGATAATAAATTTTAATAATTTCTAATAATAATAATAATATTTATACACTTTTAACAATATAGGTACTTTTATATTACGAGTAGGCCTACGCATGCTATCATAACACACGTAACTTTAAAAAAATTTTTTTGGGGGGTATTTGAATGGCTGTATTTTTTTTTTTAAAACAAGCAAATACAAAAGTCTATTGCAGGAGAAGGAACATCTATGGTAGTAGTATAATGTGTGAAAATTTCAGATTTTAGCACTTACCCCATCAGAGATATTAAGGTTCAAAGTTACCGATTTTCCGAAAATTGATTTGGACACCCTGTAAATTTTTTTAAATATCAACTATAAGTAATTTCACTTCATGATTTTAAGAAAGAAATTAATACACAAAATGTTAGAGGGAAAAAAAATCTGAAGCTGGAAGAATACACTTAAATGAAAATGGAAATTTCTTCTGATTTTTAAATAATTTTCGGATTCATTTTCATGGTGAAATATTATTTCCCAAAACATTAAAGGCCAAATGTACCTTAAAGTATCCCCAACAAATCACTCTCTATGATTTTGTATAAGAATTACCAATATGGAGATATGATCTAAATGTTACCCTCTATTAAGTGATAAAATTTGCTCCACCTGGTCAAACATTTTGGTTCACCCGTTAAAACCAGAGTAAATCTACAAAAAACGAATGGTGGCTTTGAACTTTCCAGGGATAATATTAACGCCATGCAAAATATAAAAGTTTTCAAAAAATTCATCGAGCGGCCATCAGCGGTACGGAAAATGGATTGACCCAGTAGTAACAAGTTACTGTGGCCGATATTCGGGAAGCATGGTAACTTTAGTATTGCCCACATGTATGGATAAGCATTGACCTGGATGATGCCTATCATCCATCTGAAATAGCCGATGGTTCGTCATTGTTCTCACCCAGGGTGAACCTGGAACGATCTTGTGGGCGGGGAGCCAGGATGGCGGAAGTTGTCCCTGAGCTTGCTATTTGAGGTTGCATGAAAAGTGACCACTGACCAATGGAACTAGAGTAACATTTTATCGTAACATAGAAGCAGAGGAGTTGTGGAGGCTCTTCCAGTCAGGATGGTAACCTCCTTGTGTATTGCAGTGAAGTTGCTGCAGGCCTACTACTGGCTATATGGACCCCAGCATACGATGGCAGTGAGTGGCGACTGTTTATGGACACTTCCAAGAGCAGTTTAAAGTGTGTGTTGTTACAAAAACCACAACAGGTATGCTTCGGTTCCAGTAGGCTACTCGGTACTGATGAGAGAGGAGTATGCAAATCAAGACAGTTTGAGAGGCTAATATCTGGTACATGGATGGTAATATGCGTCGACCTCAAAATGGTAAACATTTTGCTCAGTCAGCAAGCAGGTTTCACCAAATATACCTGGTTCCTGTGCATTGGGACTGCCGGGCGGCAAAGGATCACTGACCAAAATGGCTACCGAGGGAAACCTTGACGCCAGGTGACAGGGAACATCGTAATGTGAACCACTTGTACAGAGAGAGAAAACATCACCTTACCTCCACTACACATAAACTTGGTTTGATGAAACAATTCGTTGAAGGCCCTGACCATGATGGTGAATGCTTATGCTATATCAACGTTTCTGGTCTGAGTGACGAGAAGAAAAAAGCTGGATATTTGATGGCCCACAAATACGGACACTCTCTCGTGATGCTGCCTTTGCCACAACAATGACTGTGTTAGAGGCAAGAACATGTCTAGATGTAGCACAGAATTTTCTGGGGAACAGGAAAAGTCGAGAACCACTAACATTGTACAGGAACTGCTAGACAGTTTTCATTCTCTGGATGTAGAATGAATATAAAGTTGCACTACTTACATTCTCAAATAAGAAAATTTCCGGATAACCCAGGCGATGTTAGTGATAAGCAGGGTGAACGATTCCATCAAGATCTCTAAAGTCCATGGAAGGACGTTACCATATCAGGACAAGTGGGATATCAATATGTGCGATGCATGACCTATTGTTGGAGCTGGATGAGGGATATTCCAGACGCTATGCACAGTAGATCGTCTACGAAGAGAAAGCATACCATCGTAGGTATGTTTACATTAATTAAACCCATTCCTTCTATTACATTCATTGTTGTCCCATATTACCTTTTATTCATAGCTTGTATTTATATGCTTTCCAATATATATCTATCAAAGACACGTATCATATCATTGCGATTTGTTTCTCTCCTTCATATATCCAATATATATATATATATATATATATATATATATATATATAT
>JABUQX010005474.1:30000-31209 GCA_015478945.1 Trachelipus rathkii | reverse complement strand
AAGCTTGTTATACTTGAGAGGTTAACATGATAAATGACTAAAGCGTGTCCGTTGGTGTGTTGAAGAGGTTAAGGATCGAATCTGATCTTTAAATATAATAGTATTGTATATTAATATGAGAGAAGGATAATCCAATGGTTATTGTTAATTCACAGTTTTTCAGTCAAGTCTTTGATCTAATTTCTTTCCCTGACAATAAAAACAAATAATGTTTTTTTTGTTATAAGGATCAAATGTTTTTTAAATTGGTCTTATTGATATTGCAAGTTTAAAAAAATGTTTTTTTTTCGTTATCTTTTAACGTTTTGGTTAATTTACTCCCTTCTCATGTGTTATATAATAGTATATAATATAATATATCATACTATATTATAATATATATATATATATATATATATATATATATTAATATATATATATATATATATATATATATAATATACTATGATATATTATATAATATATATATAGCTATATATATATTATATAATATATCTATATATATATATATATAGTATAATATATAATATATATATATAAACATATATAATTATATAGAATACTACCTATATATATCATATATACTACTAATATATTTATATATATATATTATATATAATATATATATATTATATATATACTATATAATATATATATATATATATAATATATATATTAGATATAATATATACATATACACTATACATATATATATATATTATAATTATATATATATCTATATATATTATATAATAATTATATATATATATAGATAGTATATACTTATAATCAGAGGACGCTAGCCCTTGGTAGCCAAGGTTAGCAGTGCATGCCTACAAAGAAGATAATTATTTATTTATATTTTTTCAATATTTAAACACAAATTTAAGCCATAACATCTAATTCTTACAGAGCTGTTATTCGAGCATTTAACAAATTTCATTTCCTTTAAAAAGCAAAATTTTTGCTCTCCCCGCCGCTTATGGCTTCCTATACTGAACTTGGTTAAATTGCATCGTGCTTCATTTTTAAATATAGTAACGCATGTCTCGAAAAAGCCTTCTCAACTCTGCTTTTGACTTCGCAAAATCCCAGTATTTGCATAATGTCTTCAGAGGGAGCGTCTCACTCTCTCCTCTCTCTCTCTCTCTCTCGTCTCTCTCTCTCTCTCCCTCTCACTCCCTCTCTCTCTCTAGCGGCTGGTATTAA